>JBBUKS010499492.1:0-14444 GCA_038050645.1 Hedychium gardnerianum | reverse complement strand
AACGGGTGTTTGTTGACACTGGGAGTTCAGTCAACATCATCTTTAAACATGTTTTTGACCAATTGTAGCTGGAGGAAAAAGAACTACACCTGGTGAACACCTCCCTCTATGGGTTCACTGGACACAAAGTACAGCCAATGGGTCAGATTCATCTCTCCCTCTCCCTAGGAGAAGAGCCCACAAGGAGGACGAAACGGGTGCCCTTCCTCATCGTAAATGCAGGCTCTGCTTACAATGTCATACTTGGAAGACCGATATTGAGCGCCTTCCAAGCGGTGGTCTCCACTTTCCACTAGAAGCTCAAATTTTCAGTAGGCGAGGCTAAGGGAAATCAGGTAGCCACCCAAAGATGCTATGTCAACATGGTTAAGACTGATTCCTGCAAAGCTCCCCAACTGTAAGATGCCTCGGTCCAGACTATTCATGATGTGCTGATGACCCGGTCAATTGAGGGAAAGGAAGATGTACAGATTCATCCTACCTAGCCGGAAGGGACCACTCGGCTAGCTATGGAACTCTGTCCGGAGCTAAAGCAGATGCTAATTACATGTCTCATCGGCAATCATAATGTTTTTTCCTGGTCACCTAGGGAAATCAAGGGGGTCTCCCTGAAGGTGATGGTTCATTGACTGAAAACCCTCCTTGACTCTCGGCCAGTCAGATATAAGAAGCGAAGCTTCTCACCAGAGCAAGATCAGGTAATACAGGTAGAAGTCCGGAAGCTGAAGGAAGCCGGACATATATGGGAGGTGCATTTTCTGACTTGGCTTGCTAATGTAGTGCTAGTACCAAAGCTAGGCAAAAAATGGAGGGTGTGTATCAACTTTCGGGATCTTAATAAAACTTGCCCGAAAGATTGCTACCCCCTCCCTCGAATTAACAAGCTAGTATCACGGCTTGAAGAATGCAGGAACGACATACCAATGGCTGATAGATCAGGTGTTCGAGTAGCAAATTGGGAAGAACATAGAAGTTTATGTGGATGACATCTTGATCAAAACCACTCTGGCAGACAACCTGGTCGCAGATGACGAGGAGACCTGCAACACCCTGAGAAGATACGGGTTGAAACTTAATCCAGACAAGTGCGTCTTCGGGGTCAAGAGCGAGAAATTCCTCGGGTATATTGTCACAGAGAGGGGTATTGAAGCTAATCCGAAAAACATCCAGGCCCTCCAAAACATGTCGCCTCCTCGTAACATCCGGGAAGCATAGCGGCTAGTAGGTCGCATCACGACCCTATCTCGGTTTATCTCCCACTTAGCTGGTCGGAGCTTACCCTTCTTCAAGGTATTAAGGAAGGCTTCCAAATTCGAGTGGAGCGAGAAGTGTGACAAAGCCTTTGGGGAGTTAAAAGTATACATATCCCAACTCTCGATCCTCTCCAAACCAGTGGCGAATGAGATACTATGGATATACCTAGCGGCCTCAGGCGGGGTTGTCGTCATGGTACTATTGCGACAAGAAGACAAGATCGACCAGGTTCCCGATCATGATACTTAGATGGACTGGAGAACCCCCATTATCGATTATCTTGAGCGAGGGGTTTTACCGTCGGACCACGAAGTTGCTCGGCTACTCAAAAGGAAGGCCCTCCCAGTTTACTATGATCAGGGATATCTTGTATCGACGATCTTTTTTCACGATCTCTCCTCAAGTGTTTGGGCCCGAATGACACCAACTATGTCCTATGAGAAATCCACGAGGGCATTTGTGGGAACCACATTGGGGGGTGAATGCTGGCTCGAAAGACATTGTTGGCCGGGTATTTTTGGCCAAAATTACAAGTGGATACTGCTCGATTCATGGCTGCTTGCATCCCATGTCAGAAGCACCAAAATCACTCTCACCTCTCGATAGAATTCTCGAAGACTTCCATCGTATATTCCCCGTTTGACCAATGGGGAATGGATATTGTAGGTCCCTTCCCGGTTGGACCCCAGCAGAGGAAGTTTCTTCTGGCCACCATCGAATATTTTTCCAAATGGGTGGAAGTAGTCCCGTTAGCTCGGATCACTGAGGAGGCAGTCATGAAATTCCTATAGCAGGATATCATTTATCGGTTCGGGATCCCTCACAAGCTGGTCTCGGATAACGGCCGACAGTTTCAGGGTCGTCATCTAAAAAAATGATGTCAAGGACTTGGCATCCAGCAAGATTTTACCTCGGTTGCTTATCCCCAAAGAAATGGGCAAGTCAAGGTGGTCAACCGGGAGATAGTCTGAGGGCTCAAAATCAAACTAGATCATGTCCAAGGTGGCTGGGTAAGCGAGTTACCTAGCATTCTCTGGACATATCAGACTACCCCATGGGAAAGCACAGGGATGACTGCTTTTCACCTGGTCTATGGGGGAGAAGAATTAGTTCCGGTGGAGATCAGAGAAGAACGACTTTGGAGTAGCGCAAGGGTAAGACAATGAGGGTCTCCGTCTTCTTGATATGATTACGAAAACTCGAGAAAAAATGGCCACCCGACTCATGGCATATCTGCAAAGGATGCGGTAGAACTACATCAAGCGAGTCATCCCTTGTTCCTTTCAAGTCGGGGATCTGGTTTGGAAAAAAAATTAAACTTATGGGAGACGTTGGCAAGTTGGAGCCGCAATGGGGAGGCCCCTTTCGGGTCATTCACAAGTTTGATTCGGTGTCCTATCACCTACAGGACTCTGAAGGCAAAGACCTCGACTGACCATGGAGCATCAACCATTTGAAGCCCTATTATTCATAGTATTCTTGGCAAAAATGTCTTTTTTTAGAAGCAATCATGTACGTTTTCTTCTTGCAGTACAAAAAAATTCCTTTTTTCCCCCCAGAATCAAGGTACCCCCCATGTCCTATTAAGGGCTCAACCTCCTCCGACCGTGGAATTATCGGGGTCGAGCTTTCCCGGCTAAGATATCACATCGTATCGCCTTCGTCCTTTGAAGGGCCCAGACTCCCTTGGCTTGGACATAGCCAGGGTCGAGATCCTGGCTGCGATATCAACCTCCTCTTTGTCCAAGGTCGAGCATATATCATATCGCCACGTCCTGTTCAGGGCTCAACCTCCCTCGATTGTGGCATTATCGGGATCGAGCTTTCTCGGCTACGATATCGCATCGTATTGCCTCCGTCCTTTGAAGAGCCCAGACTCCCCTGGCTTGGACATAACTGGGAGATCCTGCCGCGATATCAACCTCTCCTTTACCTAAGGGTCGAGCATATATCGTATCACCACGTCCTGTTGAGGGCTCAACCTCCCCCGACCGCGACATTGTCGGGGTCGAGCTTTTCCGACTATAATATCGCATCGTATCGCCTCCATCTTTTCAAGGGCCCAGACTCCCCCGGCTTGGACATAGACGGGGTCGAGATCCTGGCTACGGTATCAACCTCCCCTTTGCCCAAGGGTCGAGCATATATCATATCGTCACGTCCTGTTCAGGGCTCAACCTCTCCCGATCGCGGCATTGTCAGAGTCAAGTTTTCCCGGCTACAATATCGCATCCTATCGCCTCCGTCCTTTGAAGGCCCAGATTCTCCCGACTTGGACATAGTCGGGGTCGAGATCCTGGCTGCAGTATCAACCTTCCCTTTGCCCAAGGGTCGAGCATATATCGTATCGCCATGTCTTGTTCAAGGCTCAACCTCCCCCGATCGCGGCATTGTCGGGGTCAATCTTTCTCGGCTATAATATCGCATTGTATCGCCTCCGTCCTTTGAAGGACCCAAACTCCCCCGGCTTGGACATAGTTGGGGTCAAGATCTTGGTTGCGGTATTAACCTCCTCTTTGCCCAAGGGGTCAATATTGTATCACCACGTTTTGTTCAGGGCTCAACCTCTTCGATCACGGCATTGTCGAGGTTGAGCTTTTCCGGCTACAATATATCATCGTATCGCCTCCATCCTTTGAAGGCCCAGACTCTCCCGGCTTGAACATAGCCGGGGTCGAGATCCTGATTGCGGTATCAACCTTTCCTTTGCCCAAGGGTCGAGCATATATCGTATCGCCATGATTTGTTCAGGACTTAACCTCCCCCGACCACGACATTGTCGGGGTTGAGCTTTCCCTGCTACGATATCGTATCGTATCGCTTTCGTCCTTTGTAGAGCCCCAAACTCCCTCGGCTCGAGCACAGGCAGCGTCGAGACCCAACGACGATTTCGGGGCCCTCACCTCATTCAGAGTTCTAGTTAGAATTTTTCTGTCTACAATATAGGCTAAAGGAAAAATTTTATTGCAAAGGGAAAACATACGTATGTATAAGGGAACAGTTCTAGATTCACGACTATAGAAAAACATCAATACATTGCAAGAACATTTTTAGCCATGAAAATCGAAAAATTGCAACATTACATAACAAGTCAGGTGAAATCCGCTGTATCCTCGGCAGGAAGGTTGTCGGTGATCTGGTCTAGCTAATAGGAGGCAGGGGCATGTCAACAGGAAGATGGCAGTCATTTTGTAGTTGTCGAAGGGTACCGTCTATCCTGTGCTGCATCATTCGGAGGAAGCGGTGTGCAACCATATCGTAGAATTCCTCCAACCGCAGGAACTCTCTTTTCCTTGCAATCCAACGGGTTTCCTCCCCGCCTTGATACTCCTGAAGTTCAGCCTTAGCCATTTCTGTGGCTACGTTGGAGGCCGCCAGTTTTTGTAGCCAAATCTCCGCCAAAACCCGATCAGTTTCTAAGTTTTTTCTTGTTGACTCCACCTCTGCCTGTAGGGTTGCCATCACCTCGGCCTTGGCTTCTACCTCTGCCCGAAGGGATTCTATCTCCTCCAGGTGGGCCTCCACTAGCTCTTGGGATGACTCGAGTGAGGTCCGGGTCGCCCTCAGCTCCACGTTGAGCGATCCCAATACTTCTCGGCCAGCCACCAAGTCGGCTCGAGATGTAACTGCTTGGACTCTCGCCTCCTCCAGCTTCTTCGACCGAATTTCTACAGAGAGCTTTGACACCTCCTTCCTCCTCTTTAGCCTCTTCAGCAGTTTCTTTTTTGCCTCCTTCAGGGCCCGCACCTCGGCCTCCAAAGTATTGACCCGATACTTTTTAACGCTCAGGTCGAGGACCGCCTGCATCTTCTCCGCACGGAGGTCCGTGTTCATCCTCCTCATCCGGATCAACTCTGCCTGGGTAGAGGCGGGATCACCAACTAAATTCTTCAATTGAGCAATCTCCACCCAAGCCTCATCTACTGTGGTCTGTAGGTCAATCATAAGGTCCAGGGAAGGGGATAACGTCAGTCGTGCTTCCAGTTCCGCCATCCGGGAAGTCATCTCCTAGCACCCTCGCCATAGTTCGCCGAAGCGTTGTCCAAACACTATCAGTTTGGATAAGTGTTTAGCCCTGGTTGCCATAGGTGTTCATCCCCGGTTGCCATAAGTTTCTCTCAAGTGTTCGCCACAGGACCGTGAAAAATAATGTCTAGCCTGGTATCCCCCGGGGATCCTCTCAGGGAGGCCTCCTCCACGTCAACTACCGGTTCCTTGCCCTCTCTACAACCAAGAGAGCTAGGAGAAGCATGGCGGCGTGACGGGCCCTCCCTTCCGATAGGAGAAGCCCCAGTATGGCCCTCCGACGGGGGTGCTATAGCAAGTGGGGAGGTAGAATCACCCCCGAAAAGGTGGTTCGCCGACTTAGGTGCTGGGACGGGGAGATGGATAGGTCAAGGCGCAGGCCCACTGTTAGTCCTGGCCCTGACTCGGGAAGTCCTCGATCCGGTAGGAGTCAGAGTCCGGGTCCTCAAGGGCGAGATGGAAATTGGGTCCAGTTGTGGAGACGGTTGGACTAGACGGCGTGGTGGAGAATGGCGCCTCTTGCGGATTATCCTTAGAGGGATCCCCGATTCATCAAAGGCTACTCTCTCTGCAATCAACGAGGGGATGATGGGCGGTTCGGCGGCTGGGGAGGCTACAGGGGAAGGATCGATCATCCTAGTCGAGATTAATGGTATGGCGTGAGAAGTCCCCTCTTGTCGACATGCATCCTCTGTTGTTGGGCAGACGAGCTCGACCCTATGTGCCTCCAACTCCTCCGGGGACGGGAGTCTTGTCTTGTTAAGAGCCGCTTGCAGCATGGTCGTAGTTGCGCGGGAAAAATAAAACTCTCAGTTATAAACTAAAGATATAAGGAATACGGAAGCTTACCAAAGGGGGCGCACAAAGGAGTCAGGATGAGACATAGCCCGAATAAATGCAGCAACCCCTCTTCAAGCAGTGAAGTACTATCAAAACTCAACTCCTTCATCTTTTCTGAAATTGAGGGAAAACTTCACTCCAAGAGATGGTTCTTTAAGAAGGGTGACTCAAGTAGCCGAGACTGCCAGCAAGTTGGCCAGAACATAGGACCAGGGGGTTTCACAAAAAAGAATTGGGGTTTTCATCCCTTATGAGAGGAAGGAAGGTGTTTCAGAAGATCCACCCCGGTTCTAGCAGAAAAGAAAAATACTCTGTCATCCATTTTCTTGGGGTAAAAGAAGTAGTGAAAGACACGAAGAGAGGGAGGAACGTCATATAACCGGAACAAAATCAAAACTCTGATCAGAATCCAAAAGGAGTTCGGGTTCAATTGGGAAAGGGGAATGCGAAAGTATTGAGACACTTGGAGAAGAAAGGAGCAATGAGGAACCGTAACCCATTCACCAACTGTCCTTGGAAGAACATGAGATGTCTCGGCGGGGGGCGGTCGGGATGGTCATTGTCATTAGGCAGCCTCAGAAGATGGTCCATCGGAATATCATAGGTTGTCCTTAACCTATCTAAGGAATCATTGGTGAAACTGGACTCGACTAACCTATACCACGGGGAGGGAGACAAAGGATCGATAGTCATTTCTATGGAAAATGGGGGAACTAAAGAAGCTGAGCATTGGAAGAAAGGATGGACTGACAATTTACAAAGTCGAACGGAGGATAGGAGCAATCGGAGATGAAGCAAAGGTTGACGGTGAGCACGGAAACAGAAATCACACGAGAAAGGATATTGACATCCTGTTAAAAGGGCCTATATATATCACACTCGTTCGATCTCGACCGTCAAAAGCCTGTTGTTAAAAGGGCGGGATGAATACTCGATCATTGGATCAGGCGTAAAGATAAGGACAGAATATTGACAATCATCGCAATCCCAGTGACCGCTTGTTATCCCCGCAGATGGTCACATCACATTAATGTGACACAATCTCGGTAGCGTGGTGACGTATCCAAATCTGGAAACCAAAGCAGATTGCGTGGGGGAGCATTTAAGAAGGCATGACCGTGGTTAATGATGTCAAATCTCGCATTTAATGAAAAATCTCGGGTCAAGTCCGAAAAAAGCACCACGTGGCCGCCCACACTGACAGTACATTTGTCTAGTCAGTCGGACTGACGCCTCCTTCAACTAGACTTGAAGGGGAGGCATGTGATATGGGGATGATCGAGGGGTACCATGTGGTGCATAAGTTAAGTTGGAAAGAGGAGGTGGCAGTCAGAGATAATAGCCCCACGGCCACGGCAACCTCCCAGCTTCCCGACTACGACAGCCTCCCGACTACAACAGCCTCCTAGCTTCCCGGCTACAGCAGCCTCCCAGCTACGACAGCCTCCTAGCTTCCCGACTACAGTAGCCTCCTAGCTTCCCGACTACAGTAGCCTCCTAGCTTCTTAGCTACAAAAGCCTCCCGGCCACGACAGCCTCCTGGCTGTTGGAGTCTTGGTTGCTTGACGATACAAATCTCAGATGGCCCAGCATCTTTTGGAGCCGATAAAATGTTATCTCTCCGAGAACGTTGGCGTTACTAGCGTTATCCTCTAGAAGACGTGGGGAACGTGACCCCATTACTCTGGGTAAATAGCCACGTAAATAGGGAGTCCCCCTATTAAATAGGGAGGTGAAAGGTCTATAAAAGGGCACCTACCCCAACATGTCAAGGTACGCGCAGATACAGCCTCATAAACCCTAGCTCTTATTCCTCTTCTTGCCACCTCAACTGACTTGAGCGTCAGAATGAATACGCTAGGGAACTCCATGGTTGTCATTCTAACGGTTTTATTCTAGTTCTTATCAGGCGGGGGGTGGGGGGGGGGGTACACACACTTGCTAAAAAACTCTTCTAACTACTTGGAGATAGGCGACGGTAATCAACTTCCATGCCAGCACATCGGTGAGTCACGTATCGGTGTTCCTAGGTGGAATCACTTTGCATTATATTATTTTGAGTCTCACGTTCATAGCAGAAGGCAGAGAGCAGAAAGAAATGATGAGGGTCTTATTAATTCTAATTTCAAGTCATTCTCAATTTTGAACTATCTAGGTCGACTAAGTGGACCATGTAAGTGGAGATACTTAACTGGTCAAGAATGACGGGCAACCTAGACATATATTTTACTAAATTGTCCAGAAGTATCATCATATTACGAGTTAGTATATATTTTTAATTTTTTATATTTTTTATGTCATAAAGATGTATGTTTAATTAAATTTAATTTTTATGGTAGGATTTTCTAAAATTATATTCTGAAATGTCGACACAAGAGTTTGATCACTTTTGCGATGAAGAATTTGCATTATGGTTCAAATCATATGTAAGTAGACAATCTAAAATTGGTTTACATATGTCTTAACTTTTTAAATGAATAACATATTCATTTGACTTTAAGTTCATTCTAATCAAGCTCACATTGAGCAAGAATTGTTAATTCATCTGGAATCGGGTCAAGAAGTAATGGTACGCACTTGGCTAGTATATTTTATAAATAGATATAATTTTCATAATTAGGAATAAGGAATGGGGAATACTATAATGAATAGTGGGGTTTGTGTTCAGTCATCCAACGATGGAGGTGCAAGCAATGATTTTTATTGTTTGCTGGATGAAATAATAAAGGTAGAATACTCTATTCAGTCATCCAACGATAGAGGTGCAAGCAATGATTTTTATAGTTTGCTGGATGAAATAATAAAGGTAGAATACTCTGGCCAAGAAATACGAGTTATCTTATTTATGTGTCGCTAGTTTGACCCTATAAGAGGAATGAAGGTGCATCCACATTATAATTTGGTTGAAATCATAAGAGATTGTATAAGAGATATAAACCATTTGTATTAGCACAACAAGCGATTCAAGTTTTCTATGCTTTATATCCTAGTTTGAAACGTGACAAAATTGATTGGTGGACTGTTTGTAAAACGAAAGCATGGAAAAAAAAATGCAGAACGTTGGGAAGACATTGCATATCAACAAAAAAAAGTTACGAACATATTTTAGACTGAGAAATATATTATTCCAACATTACGAGATCCTAGTGAAGTAGTGATAAACATAGATGCAAGTAAATTTTTTGAGAATGATGATGATGAGAAGGACTTTGATTTTTGATCATGGGTAAAAAAAATTATAAGTAAATTTAGTTTTAATTTGCAAATTTATAAAATTATTAATTAGCTCAATTAGTTCTCAATATACTGTCTTACTCTCAAATATATATATTTTATTTGTATATGCTCTATATTTTTTCTTATAGGTCATTAGAGGTGACATCAACACGTCGTAGATTTCACGAACTCTCTGATCTTCATTATGCACATTGTAAGTGTTTTCATATTCTTCAATATGCATTAAATTTATATTTACTTTATCCTAATTTTGAATTGTTGTTGACTGTTTCGACGGGGTGGCCGTAGACGGAGTTCTGGCCAGTCAAATTCAGCGCCTGACACTAGACCTATGCCCTCCCGATCAGGTAGGACCTTCCCATTCACCTTCGCCTGTGTCTTCCCATTCACCTTTGCTTGTACCTTTGCCAGTCGAATCGTCAGTATCTGCTAGACAGTCAGTTTCTACGATACAAGACACTCGAGAGTGTATAGTCCCCTATGAAGATTCGTAAGTACAATTGGTCCAAATATTTTATTTTTTCAATTATCTTAATTATTTAATAATTTTTATTTGTAAATTTATGATAGGTTCCATAATTCTATACGTGTTATTCACGAGATTAATAGAATCATGAATAACCATTGGGGAGGGGCTTCAATGACATATACAAGTACTCCAACACTCACAAAAGAACTCTAGTGGAACGAGTTCAAGGTATCTCCCCGTTAGTTTATATATGAAATTAATGTTAATATATAATTAATTGGTTTTATCATCCATTGCAGCGATCATTCACTTGGGACCCTATTGAGGAGATGGAAATCTGGAGGACTTTTAAGAAAAAATATGGCGATTACATCCGACATATACATAATCATGCGAAGACGATGGGGAAAAAGTCATCCTCTATTACTGAGGAAAATTGGAATAGAATTTTCAATTATTGGGCATCTAAGGAGAACAAACAAAAGAGTTAATAGAATAAAGCAAATCAAGCTTATAATTCTGGAGACTTATCTGTAACATATGCGGGAGACTTTATCAATATCGATGAGCATATCCGCAAATTGGTAAACTTTTAAACTCTCCCACTATTTTTTAATCTATTTCAGACTATTATATTATTTCTAACAATATTTTTTTAGAGTAAGAAAATGAGGCGGGAGCCATTATTTATCGACACTTTCACTTGCACATTTCAAAAAAAAGATAAAATTTAGAGCGAGGATAGAGCTAAATCAATCAAGGTTTAGATTAATCTTTGATCTTAATTTATAACTTTGATTCAAGGTGAGTTATTTATCTGCTTTCACTTTATATTATATGCATTTATATTATATTATTTTAAAAATATTGTTATTGTAATTTTATTTTAATTTTTCTTTTTACAATACAGGATAAATATGATCAGCTAAAGCTAGCACTGATAAATTCGCAAGCTACTGATGAATCCAGTGGATCTGAGCCCTCCATTGGTAATAATTTAAATTTTTGACTGGAGGCGAGTGGGGGATCGAAAGGGGGAAGAATATTGAGAATGTGTTCTTTGAGCAAAACTCATAGAGTTGCTAGTACATCTTCTTCCACCCCACCAACAGTAAGGACACAAATTCATAACTTTGATTGAATAAGTTATCTCATTGAAAGGAAGACTCGCTCAAAGAAATCAGGATATAATTCAAAGAGATGAGGAAATGAGGCAATTGCACCAACAACATGATTTAATATTGCGACATCTTCAGTTAGCCTCTGCTCCAAGTCAGATGCCTCCCGATGCCCCTAATGGTGACGATGACAACGACGATGATGGTGGTGATGGTTGTTTGTGATTTGTTTATGTATGAATGATATTTGTTTCAGAATTAGTATTTTTTACATTTAATCTTTGTAATTTTAATTAATACTGTTAATTTGTTTCAAACAGAGTTGGTGGAAATTGATCAATATCGGAGAAAGTAATTTTTTACATATTAAGTTTTGTGTTAGTTTATAAAATTTTCTTTCTTGTTTGTGCAAATATTTTTTGTTTGTTTTGATCCAGGAAAAGAAGAACAATGGGAGGAGAAGAATGAAGAGAACGATGATTTTAAGATGCTATTTGTATGGGATATTTGTATTTAGTTGTTGAATTTGGAAAATGTTATAACTCTTTTTGGATATTATGACTTGTATAAATGGATTAGATATGTTTGTTCTGACTTATTTTAGATATGTTTCATTTTGGATATATTTATTTTTAAATTATGTAGATTTGGTTTGAATGTTAAATATGATGTGTACGGAAAATAGGATGTGTAAAATAAGTTTTGTATGTTGATGTTGAATAGGATGTGTATGTTGGATTTGATTTGCTTGTATTGGATGTTATGTAATGTATATATGAGAAATTGCTAAAACAGGGATTTTCTGGAAAAAAAAAATACTTTGCGATGAATTTGGTGACGAAAATGGATTCGTCGCCAAATTATCATAAAATTACTGTGCATCGTAATTCTGCGATGAATCTTATTTTCGTCATAGATCTGCGACGAAAACTGATTCGTCGCAGATCTGCGACGAAAATCAATTTTCATCGTAAATCTGCGTTTGTGAACTTTGTGACCAATTTTTTTCATTCCAAAATAGTAACGATTTTGCGACGAAAATATATTTTCGTCGCGGATCTGCGTTTTCTGAACTTTGCGATGAATTTATTTTTGTCGCAAAATATCAATGAATTTTGCGATGAATACAAAATTTGTCACAGAATTTGCGACGAATTTACATATTTTTATCGCAAAATTTGGCGACGAGTTATTCGTGACAAAAAAATGTTTGTCGCAAAGAAAATTTGTGATGAACTTTTTGGTAAAATTCATCACAAAACTCATCACAAATTTGTAGTTTTTTTGTAGTGTCGATTCTTATATGCTCAATTGACACCTTTTGTTTCTTCACTTCTTCTTTGACATACAAGTATTTCAAATCCATGTGTTTTGCACCTTTTGAGTACTTGTCATTTTTAGAAAAGAATATAGCTACGATATTATCACAGTAAATTCTTAGGGGTCTGTCTATACTATCGATAATGTCAAGCCCCAAGGTAAAGTTCCGCAATCACAATGAGTGAACTGTGGCCTCAAAGCATGCCACAAATTCATCCTCCATGGTGGAAGTAGCAATTACGGACTGTTTTTCACTTGTCCATGACACTACTCCTGTTATGAGGAAAATATACCAAAATGTGGATTTCCTTGAGTCCATACATCCAGCATAGTCTGAATCTGAGTAGCCAATCACTTCAAGTTGATCTAATTTTCTATACGTGAGCATGTAATCTTTGGTGTCTTGTAAGTACCTAAGAACTTTCTTTACAACTTTTCGTTGGTTCATCCTAGGATTACTTTGATATCAACCTAACATTCCAATAGCAAAATTGATATCCAACCGAGTAGATGTCTAAGCATACATTAAACTTCCAACCTCCGATGCATAGGGAATAGACTCCATCTCCTTTCGTTCCAAGTCATTTTTAGGACATTAGATTTTTACTAAATTTGTCCCCTTTTTGAATTGGAATTATTCATGTGGAGTAGTTTTCCATTCTGAATCTCTCTAACACTTTGTTAATATAGTTTTTCTAAGACAATCCCAATAATCCTTGTGATCTTTCACGAAATATTTCTATTCCTATCACATAAGATGCCTCACCCATATCTTTCATTTCAAAGTTCTTAGAGAGAAATTTCTTTTACATCATGTAACAAAATGATATCATTGGCAGTAAGAAGAATATTGTGAGCATATAAAACTAAAATAGTAAATTTGCTCTCACTGACCTTCATATAGATACATCGATCAATAGTATTCTCTACAAATCCATACGATGTAATGATATCATTGAATTTAAGATACCATAGTCTGGAAGTTTGTTTCAGTCCATATATTGACTTTTTCAATTTACACACTAGATTTTCTTTTCCTGTGACTGTGAAACCTTCAGGTTGATCCATATAAACTCTTCTTCTAAGTTACCATTCAAAAAAGTGATCTTTACGCCTATTTGGTGAAGCTCTAGGTCATAATGATCTATTAAAGCCAAAACAATCCTCAAAGAGTCCTTCTTAGAAACTAGAGAGAATGTCTCTTTGTAGTCAATGTTATCCTTTTGAGTATATCCTTTGGCGACAAGCTTTATACCTTTCGATGTTGCCTTTTGAATCATGTTTGGTCTTAAAAATCCATTTACAACCAACTCGTTTTGAACCTTTAGGCAACTTAACTAGTTCCCATACTTTATTGTCATTTATGAAATTTAACTCCTCTTTCATCGCATTGAGCCATTTTTCGAAATTATTACTTTTCATGGCTTGTATGAACGAGACTGAATCTTCATAAATGCTCAAGTCACATTCATGTTCAAGTGAATAAATGATATAATCATTTGAAATAATTGGTCTTCTTTGCCTTTTAGATCTCCTTAATGCTATTTCTTATGTCTCTTCTATTATTTATTCATTTGTGACTTGCACATTGTTAGTTGGTTCATTATCGATATGTTCATTTTGTGAGTTTTGGATATTATTATTTTGTTGTCTTGACATGTTGTGTAATTGCGATACAATAAATGGGACAACAACTTGAGGAGAAACATTAAGAGAAGAAAGTTCGCCACAAGTTTCTTTAATATCCGCTTTTCATGATTTCGCACTCCTACTTAATTGACCATTCTCAATTAACTGAGCATTTTCAGACTCTATTATTCTAATATTATGGTTAGGACAATAAAATTTATACCCTTTTAACTCTTCGGGATAACCGATGAAGTAACCACTAATGGTTCTTGCATCAAGTTTTCTTTTATGTGGATTATATACTTTTATTTCTGCTGGCAACCCCAAACATGGAGGTGCCTTAATGTCACGCCCCGGGAGGGTATTTATCTGACGAAAATTGGACAACACCTCCCTTGTACGACGGACAATATCTTGGATACATATACACAATCAACAAAAATAGAATACACCACACGGGTATTTACATCCACGCAGTGTATAATAAAGAGAAAAATACCCCACTCGGGTATTGCACAACCACGTAGAGTATAAGATAAATACAGTAAACA
>JBBUKS010499473.1:0-14447 GCA_038050645.1 Hedychium gardnerianum | reverse complement strand
CCAAAACATTCTCCATGAAGGACATGGGAGAAGCAACCTACATCCTTGGGATTAAGATCTATAGAGATAGATCAAAACAGTTGCTTGACATGTCTGAATCCAAGAAAGGTTTTATACCCATGAGACATGGAATTCACCTTTCAAAGTCTATGTGCCCATGCATAGAAGATGAGAGAATTTGCATGAGTAAGATTCCCTATGCATTAGCGATAGACTCTATCATGTATGCTATGTTATGTAGAAGGCCCGATGTATCATATGCTCTGAGTGTCACGAGTAGATACAAATCGGATCCAGGAATGGATCATTGGGCGGCTGTCAAGACAATTCATATTACTTGAGAAGAACTAAGGATGTGTTCTTGGTATATGGAGATGGTGATATGGTTACACGTGGGTATATGGATGCCAACTTCCAAACGGACAAGGATGACTCCAAGTCCTAGTCTAGATTCATATTCACATTAAATGGAGGTGCAGTTAGTTAGAAAAGTTTCAAGCAAGACAATATTGCAGATTCTACCACTAAGGCGGAATACATTGCAGCTTCTCAAGCATCAATGGAAGCAGTTTGGATCGAGAAGTTCGTCATTAAACTTGGATGATGTTCCGAGCATTGTTAAAACAATACAAGTTTATTGTGACAACAATGAGGCCATTAATTCGGCCAAGGAACCTAGGTATCATCAATGATCTAAACATGTTCTTCACTACTATCATATAAACAGGAAGATCATAAGTAGGAATGCAATACAAGTTGAGATAATTCCCACCGATAGGAACCTAGTGGAGATCCTTTGACGAAACCTCTACCTAAAAAAAAGTTTGTGAGTCATGTAGAGACATGTGGTATTGGATACCATGGCGATTAACATTAGGCCATGTGGGAGTATGTTATATTTGAGAGATGTCCTAAGCAATCACCTTATGATTTGTATTTATTTATTGGATAAATAAATGATTCACTATTTGAGTACTTATTCTTTATGTATTTAATTGGATTTTTAACTCAACTATTGAATATCCACAATACGATTAATAGCAGGAGAGAACTTGTAATTAGATCACAACAAGTGAGCGTCACTACATGTGTAATTATGAATGTGTTGAAACCATCCTTAGTCTATGAATTGATGAGTTTGGACATCATTGATTATGTGAGACTAACACGGGTTATAGTCCTTGGCTAGTCCAAGCAACCGCTCTTCACTGGCAGGAGACATTGAGATGTCGAGAGTTAAACGTGGATGCTAGTTAATGGTAACTAGTTCATTGGAGTGACCTACCATGAGACTTCATATGATTCTCTACATACATAGATATGTCAGTGAAGATTTCATTGCAACTTAAGTGCGAGTTTCCTTTGACTTGAGATATTCAAGTCATCTTGGTCATGAAGACTTATACTTTGACACCTTAAGGAAACATCTCCGAGGAGGTGTGGACCCGGGATGATTGGGTATAAGTCAAAATGCTCGAAGGTGATTTGATAGCCAACAAAGGATTCACCACTCCGTACAAGGAGATGTATACCTTACGATCGCTTATCAAGATTATTATTCGAAGTCTTTGGCCAAAACATCACATGTCATGAGAACATGACTTTTGTACACATGTCTAAGTAATTTGAATCTGCAGGACAAGGAAGTATAGCTTGGGCTAGGTGTGACATAGTCAGTCTAGTGGGGACTGATACATCGACCATGCCCTGAACCAAGTGGGTATAAGACGAGTGAAATGATTAAAACATGACTCATTGTAGTTGCTGAAAGGTTCAGAAGTGGTTATGGAATCAACTTGTGATTTTTTGATCAATTGAGGATCATGATATACTACTAGGTGCTACTCATGATCGTTTCATAATTAATGGTTAATTATGGATGACCAAGATAACCGGGAACCTATAAGGTCACACGTACTACGAGATTATCTAAAAAATTTTAAACGAGTTTGAGAATTGGATTCTCAAATCGAGAGAAACAAAGTTTGGTTGGACCAAATGAGCGGTAAATATGAAAAGTTATTTTTCAGAATGGAAGCGCGGTTGGGCCATGTCTTTTGAAGATGTGATTGATACTCTTTGGTTTAATAATAAACCAAAGTGATTTGGTTTGATTATTGGACCAGGTGATTTAGTTTTAAACCAAACCAAGAGCCTAATAGGTTAAGTTTTTGGTTAAAGCTTAAAGGGTTGGGCTTGGGATTAGGAGATGACTTACTCCCCAAGTCATTGAGAAGAAATTATTAATACTCTCCTATAGGGAGAGAATTAATCGAATTTGAATTTGATAACCTAATTTGATTAGGAAATCTCTTCTCTTATTTTCTTTTTCTCCCTCTCCTCTCACTACCAACGACTATTCGTCGCTAACATCGATTCGTCGCCGCCACCGACTGTTCGGTGCTGATACTGATTCGGCGCTGCCACCGACTGTTCGATGCCGACACCAATTCATCGCAGCCACCTTCTATTCGGCGCTGACACACTGATTCATCGCTGCCACTGACTGTTCGGCGCCAACACCGATTCGTCGCCGCCACCGACTGTTCAGCGCTGATACCGATTCATCGCCGCCACCTGTTTGGTGCCGCTAGGTTGCGCTTTGAGCCGCCGGACACCAATTCGAGCACGATCCCTCTCTTGAATCGTTTTGTTTCCACACTTCGGCTAGTACCAAAGCGGAGACACGACTCGGACTTAGAGATGTCATTTTTAAGATACTCGGCGTGGATACGAATAGAGGCGAGGTTGGATAACGTTGCTTGGTTGATTTCGGAAGAGGCTTGCCTTGTGAAGTTAGCAAGCGCTCTCTACAAAGTTCGAATATGAACTCGCATGTATAAATAGATTAATGATTAATTTAGTTTTTCATAAAAATTTAATTGCGCGATTATGTCCGTATATGTTGTATCTTGCATGCGTGGATGTGTGTGTTATAATAATTAGGAATTATTATGTTTTTATTTCCACTGCGCACGTTTTGTGAAACGTCTAAAGCACGTGTCTGCGTCGGGCTCCCCAACACGGCGTAACCACTCCGACGCTCAAGTTAGGTTTCCATGAGAGAGGGATGATGAACTATATAGGGAAATTGTAGATGCGGTATTTTTTGCATACCTGTGCCTACGGGAGAAGGTAATCTTTTATAGGGGTGTGCTTCCTTCTCCATATTCTCCACTTGTCCCGCAATCCCCACCTATGTTACCCTCTTCATTCGGGTGCAATGACAACATTCATCCTCCATTATGGCTGCATTTATCCCCCGTCCATCAGAAAAAATGGCAGCATTGTTCGTGTCTTCCATTTCAATGACTCCAAGTTAAACTTAGAGCCGGGAGGCTGCGAGGAGCCATGAGGAGCTAGTAGGCCATGAGGAGCCGATAGGCCGTGAGGAATTGAGAGGTCGCGAGGAGCCTAGAGGTTGCGAGGAGATGAGAACTTGTGAAGAGCCAGGAGACCATGAGGAGCCAAGAGGCTGCGAGGAGCTTGGAGGCCGTGAAGAAATGGTAGGCTGCGAGGAGCCGATAGGTCACAAGGAACTTGGAACCTGGGAAGAGCAGGTAGGCCATGAGGAACCGGGAGCCCACGAGGAGCCGGGAGGCTGCGAGGAGCCAGGAGGCCATGAGGAACCGGTAGACCGCTAGTAGCTTGGAGGCTGGTGGCGTCGGGAACCTACGATGATCCGGTAAGCTGCAAGGAGACGGTAGACCATGAGGAGATGGGATCCCACGAGGAGTCAGGAGCCCACGAGGAGCCGGGAGGAAAGACTACTAAACTTGACCTCCACCTCAGCATGACTATTGACCTCTCTCTGACTTCTTTCCTCAACATGGACAACCCTGTATCACAAGCCTTCTCCTCAAGTCTAGTCGAGGGAGGTGGGAGTCCAACTGACTGGACTGTGGTGTGATCCAACTAGCCCCAATTGCTCTGTCCATAAGCTTGGTGTGATCCAACAGTCCAATTGACTGGACTGTGGCAAATCCCTAAGCTTGAAGATGATATTGTGCCATAAATGTGAGATTTGCACCTTTAAATGCAGCCACACCCCTTTAATGCCCACCATGCGCAATCTGCCTTGATTCCCGAGTCTTGAGTATGTCCCCATGCTTTCGAGGTTATGTCGCCTTAATGTGATGTGGCCATCTATACAGGAAGCGAAGCATCGTCGAATATCGAAATGATTACGGAGATTTGATTTTATCTCCAAGCCAGATTTGACGGCTGAAAACCCATCCTACTAATGAGATGGCCGAGATTCAACAATCACAACCGAGCAAGGGCCGGTATATCAGATCGCCAGGGAGACACCCTTGCCCTTATCGCTCAAACTTTTCTTCTTCAACCGCCGCTCTCCTCGTCGTTGTCTTCGAGTACCCAACCTACTTTCAATCCCTCAGTAAGTATCTCTACCCCTTGCCATCGCCTTTTGTTCCGATCATCTGTTGATCGTCTATTCGCCTAATACAATTAGTAATTTTGTGCCTTCTCTTTCAATGGTTGCGGGGTCTTCTTTTGTCCCATGGTATAAGTTCATTGAGTCTAACTTTACTGGTGGTGCCTTGGATAGGTTAAGGATCACCTACGGGATACTGTCTGATCACCAGCTAATGCTTCCTAATGGTAACGACCATTCGGATCGTCCTCCTCCTAGATGCGTGACCTTCTTCAGAAGTCATTTGTTGAGTGGTTTGCGCTTTCCTATTCTGCCCTTCTTTGTCGAAGTGTCCCAATATTTTTGCATTCCATTATCACAGTTTGGCCTGAATTCTTTTCAGATTCTGACCGGTGTAACCGTCCTCTTTCGCCTATATCGAATCCCACTATCTCTTCAGATCTTCCATTATTTATATTACCCGAAGAAAATGGAGGATGAGGTGTTCTTTTTCTCTTCCAGACTTGGGATCAGCCTCCTAAAGGTCACACAAGGGGTGGAAGCCCCAATTTTTCTTTGTAACACCCCCCAACCTCATATCTTGGCCGACTCGATGGTAACTCGAGCTGCCCGAGCCTCCCACCTTGAAAAATCACCATTTGGAGTGGGGCTTTTCTAGTTCGTCCGAGAAATTGCAAGATCTTATGTTTGACAACAACCTTTTACTCGAGGAGGGGCTACTTCACAAATTTGGACTAAGCCCCATCCTGACTTCCCTCAAAGCTTCATTCGGTAAGATTTTTCATTTTCCAAAACTCTTGATAACTAATTGAAGGCATGTTACTTTCTGCAGCTACCACCATGTTAAAGGCTTCTATGAATGAGGTGGTGAAGCTAACAAAGGACGAATTGGAGGTGCATAGTGCCGAGATCGTGGATATGATTGGGGAGGATGCTAGGCCTGGGGAGGTGTCCCCACTTGCTCCTGCATCGGCTCCGACGGAGGCGATACCTCGAATTACCATCACACCGCCGACTACAGGGACATCCATGGCATGCTTGGCTTCCCCCAGGTTGTTGCAGAGCCCACGCCCCCGGAGGATTCAAGGAGACCCCTGAGGATAACCAAGAAGAGGCGTTACTCACCAATGCTTACCTTGAGCTAATTGTCACATCGACCAGGCCAGGCTCCAGTTTCATCTTTGAGGGCTTGAACTCCGACTTCCCCTATCGACTCGAGGGGTTCTCGCGTCAGGGCTCGAACCAATAGCAACCCTTTTCCCTTGACGATTCAACTCCTGACGTCGCCCGCTAAGTTAGGGAATTACCAGACTGAGGGCAGCTCAAATCTTCCACATGCCCTAACACCCCCATTTGAGAGCAGGACTCCGATTTCATCGGCCGAGATGGAGAGCCTTCATCTCAGAGCCAGTTCATCTCGCCCCCCTCCGGGTCTCGGCTCCTCAGGTCATCGAGAGGGTAAAGAACCCGTCCCCGTTGTTGCGGAGATATCTCAGGGGCAAGGGGTTCCAGGTGAATGCTAGTTGGATCTCACTCTCTATGGTCCGGTACCAGCCAGGTGGATGATTGGGGAAGAGGCAGCTAAAGGTATGCCCTTCAGGACACTTGCTGAGGAACTGTTACTGACTGGGGCTGAGTACATGTCTAAGTTGGTGGTGTTTGACCGTCGATTTCCTGAGGTGTAGCAGGGTCACCGAGAAATGAGGGCCCGAGTAGTTGAGTTAGAGGCTCGATTAGCCCAGGCTCTATTCGAGGAAGTTTTTACCTCAATTCGGGCGGAGTTAGGCGTGGCGTAGGTGGAGATCACCCGACTAAAGAAGCTGAGAGTGGACCCTACCACACTTCAAGCAGAGCTTAGCTGAGTGAGGGGGGTGCTGGCGGAAAGGACCGCGGAGAAGCTCCAGGTGGAATATGACCTGGACATGATGAAGCTTCAAGTGGAGCCCCTCGAAGCTGAGGTTAAGAAGCTAAAGTTGGAGAAGAAGAAACAACGAAAGAGGATGATAGCTATTGCGGAAGCCCAAAAGAAGGAGCTCGAGGCATCCAAAACCAAGACGACGTTTACCCAGGCCGACTTGGAGACTACTCGAAAAGAATTCGAGTTCTTAAAGGCAGAGATGAGGGCCACTAAAGCAGCGGTTGAGTCCACCCAGGCTCTCGCGGAGGCCTGATGACAAGAATTAGAGTCTCTTCATTTTGAGGTGGAGGTATCCAGGATCGAAGCTGACCGCAAGCTGCAGGCGATATCGAAGACCGCTCAAAAGGACGCAAAATCGGTTAGGGCTTTAGCCGAGGCTCGCCTGCATAAACTATGTTAGGACCGAAGGAATTTAGATATCTCCACAATAGTATGATATTGTCCACTTTGGGCCTAAGCCCTCATGGATTTATTTTTGGGCTCTATCCAAAATACCTCATACCAATGAAGATATCTTTCCCTTATAAGCCCATGATCTTTTTCATGTGTTTTCAATATAGGACTTTGTTTGCAACCTTACAATCCCAACAATCCCCCCTCAAACAAAGGACCACAGGCCTATCTTCCGATCCTCGACCCACCAGGTCTTTCTGCCCCTTGGTCCACCCGACCTACAAGACTTCTTTGCCTAGCCGCAACTAGGACTTCCTGCCTAGTGTCTGGTCCTCTTGATCCGGACATGGGAGCCCCTACTTCCTTTGTTCAAGGTTAATATTCTACTCACATGACTTGATTAGACCATAACACTTTTGCACAGTCAGCGGCTATACCTTCTGGCAGTCCGGGTTCTGATACCAATTGTTAGGATTTAAGGAATTTAGATATCTCCACAATGATATAATATTATCCACTTTGGGCCTAAGCCCTCATGAATTTGTTTTTGGTCTCCACCCTAAAGGCCTCATACCAATAAAGATGTCTTTCTCTTTTAAGCCCATGATCTTTCTCATGTGTTTTCAATGTGGGATTTGTTTGCGACCTTAGGTCCAAAGTGGACAATATCATACCATTGTGGAGATATCTAAATTCCTTCAGTCCTAACAAACTAAATGCTGCCCACGCAGCACTAGAGATAGCCAAGGCTGAGGCAGTGGCTCTAGAGGCTATCAAAACCGAGTTGTAGGTGTCTTTAGGGGCCCTGAGATGCCATATTGAGGATAAGATAGTCGAGCTCCAAGAATATCAAGGCAAGGAGGACGAGCATTGGGCTGCTAAGAAGAGGGAATTCATGCGCTTGGAGGAATTTTACACCTTGATTGCCACTCGTCTGGTCCGAATGGTCCGGCATGGCATGGACGACACAATCTGGCAGCTCCAAGAGAGAGGGTATTTTCCCGCTAACACCCCACTCTCCCCATCAACTTGTCCAAGAGTAACGATAGCATTCCCGACGAGGACATAGCTGACTTAACCTAAAAAAATCTTACCCCCAGTGGTTTCGCCTTTTGTAATTTAAATGGAATGAAATCCTTTATTTTGTGGTGTCTTTTTCAATAACATGCTAACGTAATGTTCTCCTAAAATTTAATATTGACCCTAACTGTGTCTGAGTCAAAAAATTTTGGGCCCTAAAAAGGATATGTGTGATATAATATGCGCTTGACCCTTGTGTGAAAGGGGAAGTTGATATCACAGTCGGGATCTCGACCCCGACTATGTCCAAGTCAAGGGAGTTTGAGCCCTGAAAATGATATGAGTGATACGATATGCGATCAATCCTTATGCGAAAAGAAAGGTTGATATCGCAGCTGGGATCTCAACCCCGACTATGTCCGAGTTGAAAAAGTTTGAGCCCTGAAAAGGATATGGGCGATATGATATGCGCTCGTCCCTTTGCGAAAGGGGAGGTTGATATCGCAACCGGGATCTCGATCCCAACTATGTCTGAGTCAGGGAGGTTTGAGCCCTGAAAAGGACATGAGCAATACGATATGCGCTCGATCCTTATGCAAAAGGGGAGGTTGATATCATAGCCGGGATCTCGACCCCGAGTATGTCCGAGTTGGGAGAATTTGGGCCCTAAAAAGGACATGGACGATACGATATGCGCTTGACCCTTGTGCGAAAGGGGAGGTTGACATCGCAACCTGAATCTCGACCCCTACTATGTCCAAGTTGGAAGAGTTTGAGCCCTGAAAAGGACTTGGGCAATACGATATGTGCTCAACCCTTATGCGACAAAGGGAGGTTGATATTGCAGCTGAGATCTTGACCTCGACTATATTCAAGTTGAGGGAGTTTGGACCTTGAAAAGGACATGGGCGATACGATATGCGCTTGACCCTTGTGTGAAAGGAGAGGTTGATATCGCAACCAGGATCTCGACCCTGACTATGTCCAAGTCAAGGGATTCAGGGGCAGCCTTAGTCTAACGAAAATGCTCTTTCATTGACAAAAGGGAGATATAAACTTGGAAAATACTTAAAAGATGAAGGATATGAAAACTTCTTAAGAATGATAGAGCTTCAGGTGGTTGGTGCTCCATGGTTGATCAAGTTCTTTTCCTTGCGAGTCTTGTAAATAGTAGGCTCCCGAGTTATACTTCCGAGTAACTCAATAAGGTCCCCCCCATTTAGGCTCTAGCTTGCCGACGTTCCCAATCGATTTTATCTTCCTCTAGACCTAGTCCCCGACTTGGAAAGCATGAGGAATCACTCATTTATTGTAATTTTGATGCATCCTTTGCCAGTAAGACAAGAGTCGAGTAGAGGCCTTTTCTCGAGTTTCCGTGATCAAGTCGAGGTCTAATAACCCTTGGTCAAAGCTATCGTTACCATATGTGTTCCGCCGAATATATTCTACCCCAACCTCGATAGGGACGACTGCCTCTCCTCCATAGACAAGATGAAAAGGAGTAATACCAGTGCTTTCCCAAGGAGTAGTCTCCTACACCCAGAGAATGCTCTGCAATTCGTCCACCCAACTGTTGTGGACATGGTATAGCTTGATTTTAAGCTCACGGACTATCTCCCGATTGACCACCTCCATTTGTCCATTTCTTTGGGGATAAGAATGCCCAACCCTTCACACCATTCCTTGAACTTGCGACCCTGAAATTATCAACCATTATCGGAGACGAGCTTGTGAGGTATACCATATCAACAAACAATACTTCTTCACAAGAACTTCTTGACCACTTCCTCTATTATCCAAGCTTGGGCTTCTACTTTCATCCATTTGGACTAATAGTCGACCGCAACGAGAAGGAACTTCTTCTACTAAGGCCTCATCAGGAAAGGACTCACAATGTCCATGCCCCATTGTTCAAAGGGGTAGAAGACGATAGAGGTTTTTAAGATCTCAGTCTGGCAATGAGAGAGGTTTTGGTGCTTCTGGCAGGGGATGCAAGCAGTGATGAATCGGGCCATGTTGACTTGCAAGGTCGGCCAAAAATAGATGGCTAGTAGCACTTTTCGAGCGAGTGTCTTGCCTCCTATGTGATTTCTGTAGATACCTTCACTCCTATGTGATTTCTGCAGATACCTTCATGAATCTCCCACATGACGTAGTCTGCATCATCAGTGTCTAGACATTTGAGGAGTGGGCGTGAGAAGGCTCATCGGTATAACTAGTCCCCGATTAGAGTGAACCGAGGGGCTCTTCTTTTGAGAAACCGATCTTGCTCCAGATCAACAAGTAAGGTTCCATGTTGAAGAAAAGTAATAAAAGGTATCCTTCAGTCGGCAAGCCCATCCAGGCTAGACGCTTGATCAATTTGAGGTACCAGTAAAGTCTGCTTCACCAAGTCCTCCAGGTTCCAGGTAGCTAGTGAGCTCGCTAATTTTGCTAACTCATCTGCTTTTTGATTTTCGTCCCAAGGAATCTTTCGTAAAATGACCTCTGAAAGCCATCTTTCGATTTTTCAAAGATCTCCGCATAGCATCGCAACTAATCATTTTTTATCTCATAGTTGCCCTCAAACTGTTACTCTACCAGTTGTGAGTCTGAGTAGATGATGACTCGAGATGCTCCAACCCGCTTTGTTGCTTGTATTCCCGCCAGCAAAGCTTCATATTCCACCTCATTATTGGATGCCCAAAAATTGAGTCAAACAAAGAGTTGAAGTGTCTCCTCTCGAGGAGAAACCAATAAAAGCTTGACTCCGCTACCCTACTGGGTGGATGATCCATTCACATAACTTTTTCAGATTCCTTCATCTTCTTGATGGGGAATCTCAGTTAAGAAATTTACCAAGGCCTGTGCTTTGATGGTCATTCGTGGTTGTACTAGATATCATACTCAATTAACTCGGTGGTCCATCTAATCAACCCCTCGGATGCTTTTGGGTTTGTTAACACTCGACTCAGTGTGCTATTAGTTAAGACCGTAATCGAGTGAGATTGAAAATATGGTCACAATCGACAAGCAGCAAGGACCGATCCCAGGGCCAACTTCTCCAGGGTGGTATATCTAGTCTTTGTATCCTTCAAGAGATGGCTAAAGAAATAAATGAGGGTGTTGTACCTTGTCCTCCTAGCATAGCAAGACCGAGGCGACCACGCCCTTGGAAGCTGAGAGATATGTCCACAGCATTTCGTCGGTTATTTGTTTAAAGAGAAGAGACAACTGAGCTAAGTAGTCATTCAAGTCAGCAAAGTCCTGGTTACACGTTTTATTCCACTCAAATTTGGAAGCCTTTTTTAACACCTTAAATAAGGGTAGACTACAGTCAGTCGAGCGGGAGATGAATCGCAAGAGTGTCATGATGCGACCCATCAAGCGCTGTGCTTCCCGGAGATTGCGTGGTGGGGATATGTTTTGTAGTGCCTAGACCTTCTCAGGATTGACCTTGATTCCCCGTTTTCTCACGATATATCTGAGGAAGCGCCCACTTTTGACTCTGAACAAGCACTTGCTCGAATTCAGTTTGAGCTCATACTGTCTTAGGGTACTACAAGTCTCTTCAACATCTGAGATTAAATTCTCTGCTTGGCCCGTCTTGATCAGTATGTCATCCATGTATACTTCAATATTTCTCCCAATTTGATGCTTGAAGACCCGATCCATGAGCCATTGGTAAGTTGCTCCTGTTTTCTTTAGTCCAAATAGCATAACATTATAACAAAAGATTCCATCAGAGATGATAAAACTAACATTTTCTTGATCTTCAATGGTTAGGAGAATTTGATGAAAACTTTGGTAAGCATCCAACATACATATAAGCTCACAGCCAGAGGTTAAGTCAACTAGCTGATCATTGTGGGGGAAGAGAATAGCAATCCTTTAGACAAGCTTTGTTGAGGACTCTAAAATTGATGCAGACTCTCCACTTGCCTCCAGGCTTGGCCACTAATACTACATTTGTGAGCCAAGTCAGGAATTGGACTTTCTTGGATATGTTCGACTTCCATTAGTTTGTTGATCTTCGCTTGAATCACTTTATTTTGCTCGGGTCCAAAATGTCTTTTCTTTTGATGAACTAGCCGAGCATCTAGGAGCATGTTTAGCCGGTGCACCATCACACTCCGGGGATATGCCTATAACCTCCTTAGACGACCATGCGAAGACATCATGATTATGCGAGAGGCAAGCAATCATGTCTTGTTTGAGTCCTGACTGAAGATCAGTGGCTACTCGGGTGACTCCTTTCGCCCGATCCGGATGAATTTGTACATCATCATGACCTTCAGTTGGTCTGGGTGCTGGCGCTTCTTAGCATCCTATATTGCGGTGTCCTGAGTTCGACAAGCTTTCTGTGAATCAATCCTGATGGTGTCCACATAACATTTCCTAGCCACCGACTGATCTCCTTTAATCTCGCCTACTTTGTCCTTCATAGGAAACTTGACTTTTTTTTAATGAAAAGTGGAGACCACCGCTTGGAAGACACTCAACGCTGGCCTCTTGAGTATGGCGTTGTAAGAGGAGGTTGTGTTCACGACCAAGAAAATCGTATGCCTAGTCCTCCATAATGACTCTTCTCCCAAGGAGAGGGAGAGATCAATTTGACTCATCGACTGCACTTCATGCCCCGTGAACCCACAAGGGGGTATTCATAGGATGTAATTCCTCTCCATCGAGTTGCATTTGATAGAAGGCCTTCTTGAAGATGATGTTGATAAAACTACTAGTGTCTATAAAGACTCTCTTCACAATGTAATTGGCCACGAGAACTTGTATCATCAGCAGATCATCATGAGGGATCTCTAGTCCTTCTAGATCCTTTGGCCCAAAGCTGATTGAGGGACCTCTTCCTTTTCCCCGAATGATGCCCACTCCATAGCTCTCTAATCTTCTACCATGAACTTTCCTGGCCCGAGTGGAATCACTGCCGATAGGGCCCCCCCGAGATCATGTTAACAGTTCCCTTGGGCTCAATCTTGCCCTTACCTTTTCTATCTCCGTCCTTCTTCAGATCCCCTTCCTTACGAGATCTGGGTGAGCTTTGGGGCTCCTTAAAAGGTGAACCATCCTTCCGATCCGACTTTTTCTCAAGGCTAGAGTGACGGGTAGAGCGGTGATACCTTTGGTAAGGCATGCCCCTCTTTTGAGAACCCCGATCATCATTTTGTTGTTCGAATACTTGTCATAATTCCCTAGCATATTGCTGACACTCCTGAGTAGAATGAGTGTCTGATTGGTGAAAGGCGCAGTACTTAACAACTGAAAGGGGCTCTTGACTTAACTTGGGGACCACAATTGGGACCATTTCGATCATTTGTACCACCTTTTCTCCTTTCTGGTTTATAAGTTCCCAAGCCCGTAAAGGCAGAGGAGGAGCTCTATGATCCGATTGAGTGGAGGTGGGACCCGAGGTTGGGACCTCCTTTTTCCTCACAGCTTGAGCCACCTCTACATGGGCATACTTGAAGGCCCTAACTTGCAGGCCAGCAAAATCAATCGGTGATTTTTTTATGAGAGACCTAAAGAAATCCCCATCTATTAGGCCTTGGGAGAAGACGCTGATAATTAGATCCGAGGTAATTGAGAGACATCCATGACTACTCGATTGAACCTTTACAGGTAGTCCTTCAGGGGTTCCTTAGGTTTTTGTCTAAGAGCAAATAGATCATGCAGAGTTTTTTGATACCTCCGGCTGGTGGCGAAGTGCTGCATGAAAATAGTCTTGAACTTTGGAGGAGGGGAGATGGTTGAACCACCTTTGAGCCATGCCCGAGAGGGTTGTTAAGAATACTCAACATTTAACCTCGTCTGTATATTTGGGTAACAGGGAGGCATTTTCAAATTTGCAAAGATGATCCTCTGGGTCAGATATCCCATTGTACTCCCTGATTTGCAACACACGAAAGTGTCGTGGCAACTCATCTTAAAGGATACTCCTAGAAAAGCGAGGACCTAAAGAGGTATTCTCCCCACTAGACATCAGAACTTGTCCTCGCAAGGGATTTCGATGTGGGGTTTCTCCTAACGATTCCTCCGGGGATGAAATGACTGATGTCCCAACTGTGGTATGGATCACCATCGAGGGAACGTCGGTTGGTCGGCCCAATCGTTGGCGATGCACTTGTAGGGCTTCCATCGATTGGGGTGACAACTCAAGCACCGGAGGAATGGGCACCAGTGGTGTCGGCTGCTAAGACTGTGTTATGTCTGAGAGATGTTCTAAGACAATCGCCTTATGATATATACTATTTATTTGATAAATAAATGATTCACTACTTGAGTGCACATTCTTTATGTGTATGATTAAATCTTAAACTTACTTACTGAATGTCCACAATACAATTCATAGCATCAGAGAATTTGTGATTGGATCACAACTAGTGAGCATTTTTACATGTGTAATTATGAATGTATTGAAACGTTCCCTAGTCGATGAATTGATGAGTTCAAACATCATCGATTCTATAAGACTAGCATGTGTTATACTCTTTGGTTTAACCAAGCAGTCATTCCTCACTGGCTGGCGACATTGGGATATTGAGAGTTAAATATATATGCTAGTTAAAGGTAACTAGTTTATTGGAGTGACCTACCATGAGACTTCATATAGGTCTGTACATATATGGATATATTAATGAAGATCTCATTGTAACTTAAGTGTAAGTTTCCTTCGACTTGAGGTATTCAAGTCATCTTGGTCATGGAGACTTATACTTTGACATCTTAAGC
>JBBUKS010499455.1:0-14448 GCA_038050645.1 Hedychium gardnerianum | reverse complement strand
GATAATACGAACAAGTACAGGGGGACCTCCATCATGACCAGTGATAGACATTTGGCCATGTCAGTGATGGTTCATCACATATGGTTGGCACGCAACCATAGCATGTTCGAGAGGGTGCGATTTGATGCAGAGATGGCTTTCAGAAGGGTACAGGTGCACATTTTTAGGACATTGGATGTATATTCGGATCAGGTGCTTCGCTAAGACTGACACGCTAGGCCATGTAGTTTTTTATTACATTGGTCCATCATACATGTAGCATACATACACATATAGAGCATACTAGCATTCACAAGCATACTCCAACTAGGGCATGCATGTTGGGAACTGAGTGTAGGGTCTTGTACACTTAGTGAGAGCATGCATGGATCGAGCAGACATGTCATGTATATAGATAGGGTGAGCGGCTGCGCAATGAGGGAGTCATTGCATCCATCATTCGTATGGAGTGTTTCTTTTGGAGGCGACCCACGGGGCCAACCACTTTTGTACTGCCTTACCAGATATAGAGTCTATAGAACTGGGGTGTTGCCTACTAGAGATATAGTGATGGTACAACCCTAGTTAATAAAAAATATATATTTTGACTTACCTGATCCGGAGTATGGAGAGTTACATGAGACTACATTTGGAGGAGCCCACTACACATCCACAATGCCACGCCAGACGACTACCTCCATCTTATACACCCCGATGCGGCTGTTCCGGGCACATAGACACCACTTCAGCGCCTCCTGGAGGGCACATGTAGATCGGACTGGAGCAGGCTGTGGAGGGGACACATACCACCATGAGGAGTATTCCGACGACATGGAGGAGACATATCAGATGACACCTTATGTGTTAGTACTGTGTGAGGCCACATCAGGGAGAGATATGCTATATACCATGATGATGTACCAGGGAGAGCTAGCTTGGGGATGTGATGTAGCTTGATGTGAGGTGTTGTGTGAGGTGATGTGTGATGTGATGATGGGATGTATGCTATGATGATGTGATATGGGATGTGTGATGTGATGATGTGTTGTATAGGATCTGATGTAGGATGAGAGATACGATGTGATGTATGATGTAAGATGTGAGACATAGGTGAATAGATCCACCTTGGGATGATCTATCTAGTTCGTAGCAAACAGCTGCGGTAAAGACACATCAAATCTGTTATGGCTAAAGCTTTGCCAAAAAGTCTAACATGGTGCATAGGCACACCATAAAGGCTTATTTAGTCCACAGCAAACGGTTCGCGATAAATACATGCCAAATCCGTTCATGGCTGAGGCTTTGCCTAAAAGCCTAAGAGGGTGAAGAGGCCCACCAGAAATACCTATCTAGTCCACAGAAAACGGCCCGCGATAAAGATGCACCAAATTCATTGTTAGCTGGTCACTTGCTAAAAGTGACGGTTAGGAGATCAGTCCTTGATGATCACAGGCTCACAGACACAAGAGGAGACACGACATGGTGGTTGCAGAGCATGGAGGCATGGGGGCTCTCGGACACATGATGGATACATGACCCAGACGATGTGGGGCATACGTGGTATAGAGATGGGGACTTTGACCACACATAAGGTGGTATGACACTAAGATGATGCAGATCGAGATGTTGGTTCTGTCCGTTACCTCACATTTAGCTGGCGACAGGCACATGACACATGGAGATAGTACATACCCGAGTGAGCACGCATACACTATCATGGTCATCCCTTATCAGATTTGACAATTTGTTAGACATGACATAAGGGGCTCCATGGTTACATATGTATTTTGGTGCATTTTGATGATATATATTTACCTTTTCATCAAAAAAAAATGAAGAGAATTTGATACTTTATTAGAAACAAATGCTTTAATTTGTCTCACTTGACTTGATTTTGACATGCTCAACTTGCCATGTTCATGCATACTTTATTTAATTACAATATGTCATGTCATGCATATTGTCCTTGTGCTTATTGTTTATCTTAGAATGGATAGATAGGGAAAATATAGGATAAAGAATTTTAATCTTGACCAATGGTATCAGAGAGGGTTGAGATGATAATAGGCTAAGAAAGCTTTGTCGATACATGTTTAGGCTAAATCATGAGCATTCTACCTAGTGCAATCAGCTTTGTGGATCTAGCTGAAACTAACTCGGTCTAATCTGGGCAAGTTAGACCAAGACTCAGTATTAAGTATGTTGGATCGGTGAATAGCTCTAGAGGGGTGGGGGTGAATAGCGCTTGTGGCTTTTTCACTTTCTCATAAAACGCAAGTTAACACAGCGGAAATAATAACAAAAATGCTAAGACTTTCTTTTTACTTGGTTCAGGCTTGCACCCGTATGAGTGCTTTCATTGGGAAATTCACTATCAGTCCGAAGATTACAAAGATCTTGAATACAAAGTGCAAGAAACTTAAAAATAATTATACCGACAAATTGAGGAATGTAGTGACTTGAGTGTTGGTTGTCGGAGTAGCATTACGACGTCGTAGAGAAATTTTCGGAGCAGCGCGTGAGTACGGAAGTCGTAGAGAATTGTTGTTTGAAGCTACTAGTCAAGTCCTTCTTTTATTGACCCATCCAGGCACCTCTATTCCTATTGAGGCGTTTCTATCCGAAGTTGATTTGATCAAATACAAGTTCACCGTGTCTTATCCACTACCAAGCGCCTCAATCCCTTTGAGGTGCCTGGACTACTAGTGTGGTGATTTCTAATCGCAGCATGACTCTGCCATAGTCTATCCCAACCCAGGCACCTCAATCTCTTTGAGGCACCTATTTTCTGATGTGCGCCGACTAACTATGAGCTGCCACCTCACCCTGCTTCGCACCAAGGTGATTGAGGAACCTCAATCCCTTTGAGAAGCCTATATCAACTTAGGGCGCTTGGATTCCTTTGAGGCGTTTGGTTAAGCTTTTCTAGGCTTATCTTTCCTACATCACATTGTTAGCACAGAAAACATAGTATGAATGAATAAGTTAACTTTGACTATCTTGGGACTATCCGATTATGACTTTTGGATTTCTAGTAAAATCTTAGGTTGAACCGATGCCTACTGTTCCCTCAACGGAGAACACGTCCTCACCTACTCCTCTTAGGAGAATGTACCTGTCGCCAAACATCTGGTCCTCCAAACCTGTTTGGACTTTCTACTCAGCATCTGACCTTAATCTCAGAGACTTTCTGATAGATGTCTGATCCTCAACCGGTCTAGACTCTTACCTGGTGTCCTTGACCTCGGGGTTTTTCGCCTAGTATCCTCAACCCCTTGGACTTCTGCTTCGTGTCCTTGATTTTCCAAGTCTTCTGCTCGATCGCCCTGACTAGCACTTCGTTGCCCAATCTCCATGATCAAGACTTCTTCCCAGTCCAACTGACCAGGTATTCTTTGCCTAGCCTCAACTAGGATATACCTTGTCTAAGATCCCTTAGGACTTTCCACTTGAGCTTTTTGCATACTCAGTCAAACTTATCAGATCACAACAAATCTTAATTTTGAACTTTTGTCATCTATCAAAACATAGGTTCTATTAGTTGGTGCTTCAATTACCAACATTTTCCCACTTTTTAATTTATAACAACCTAGTTCAAAGTTAAGTAAAACATATAGTAAATGAATATTTTCAAGTAAAGAAACAACCTTAAAAAGATTTTATTTTAAAAATAGAAAAGTTTGCTCCCCCTTAATTGTTACTCTCCCCCCAAATTTAAGGTCTTAGTGTATTTAAAAAAATGTGAAATGCTTAATTTTTAACTCATCTCTCCCACCATTGACATATATGAAAAAAATAATAGAGAGCTAAAGAAAAAAAAAATACTCAGAGTTGGATAAACTGATAGAATAACTCTTTATGAAAATCTATCCATGTTTTAAATACAACATTGGATTTTCAGAAATATTTTTCAACCATTTTTCAACATAGAGTTTTCAAAAGTTTGAGAATTTTCAAAATTATATTCAAGAATTTTTCAAAAATTGAATTTTAAAAAAAAACAATAAGCAATATCAAGAAGGGTAATATCCCTTATAGTCTAAGCATGTTATACTTTAATAATAATAATAAAAAAATAATTCATCTATGAACTTGTCCTTATTTAAATGTCTGACTTTTGTTATTAGCTAACTATCAAAGGTAGTAGTTTCCACTATGTCAATTAAGTTAAGTGCATGATTCCAGCTAGTAGTGTATTGAGAAGGAACACTTAACTTGATTAATATGAGTTGATATTTTTAGCCCATTTTTATAATGATGCACTAATATAAGCATCTGAAATTCAGGTTTAGCCCTAAGCATCTCACTCCATTCTAAGTGTTTGAATACACAAGCAAGGTAGTCCTAGTGTTCTTTTGAGATGCTGACTACCTAAATTTATAGGTTTATGATTTCTAAGGGCAGACTTAGGCTAAGGTTTGTTTGAAAATTACTAATAAAAATGGGATTTTTATAATAATAATAATAAATATTTGTGAACCTAGAATTAAAAAAATATGAACTTTTTAAAAATAACTTAGAATTTTTAAAAGAAAGATAGTTTATTGATCCTATTCTATTTCATTATAACTTAATAATAAAGCTTATTTTAAGGATAGTCAAAAAAGTCAATTGATATCAAGGTCAATGTAGCCACAAGTCAAAGGACTAACTCAAAGTCAAACTCAATCAATGTAGGTATAAGTCAAGTCATAGATCAAAGTCAAGTCATAACATCTAGTGGTCTATTCAGAATGTGATGGAGGAGAAGGAGATCTTAAATCCCAAGCCCTAAGCATATTCATCAACTTAGTGTGCTGGCTCTGTATCTGCTATCGAAGGTTGGTAATAGACTCCTCAAGTCGAGTGACTGTACCCTCAATCCTAATAACTCTGTCCTCTAAGATAGGAGCAGCTAAAGGTGGAGACAGCTGGTAATATCTAATGTCCATATCAGGTAGATCCTCATCTGGAACTGGCTCTATTTGAGGCTGACCTACCCTCCTCCAAGACATAATACCATCAACATCTATTTGAATGTTTGCTAATGAAATGTTCTTCTTACCAAAAATGTCGTACTCACTCAAGGGTCTGATATCACCTATGGTGACATCTATCCCTAGGGATGCAATAAGAGAGGTCAAAAAGTGACAGTAGGGCATATGAACCCTCCTGCTAGTGGTAATGCTAGTTGAATAGATGATGGTATGAAATATGTGTAAGTTGATGTCTATGTCTAACCTATGACATAATGTAAAAAGTAGAAATGAATGAAATGGACGCATCATGGCTACATCTCTAGTGGTTAGTGGTAGAATGCATGTGACTAGAACTCTGTACAGAATATATTCCTGTACTCTAAGTTTGGTAGAGTAAAACTGGGTCACAGTGGGTACCCTCTCCTCCCAAAAAAAAATAGGAATGCATCATATCTAATGTCACATGGGCATAGACATCACCAAATGATAAGTCCGTAGGAGGGTAACACAAGAATGGACATGTGGATGGTCTAAGTCCTAGATGGTTCCTAATGATAGTGGGGGATAAAGTGATATCTATACCAGCAACCCTAGTTTGGTAGGTAAGGTTATTGACATTAACCAAGTTATTATACAATTTGACACACAAACCTGTGTTAACCAAGCTCGTACAATAAACAAGGTGATCTAACCGGTAGTAATCCACTACCTCTATAACAAATCTGCATGATCGTGTATAAAAGGTCATATCAATGGATCTAGGGGGTAAAGATTTAAATGTAAGAGATGAAAAACTAACCCTAAGCTCCTCACTAGGAACCTAATGTCCATACTAGGAGTACTAGACGGACCATCCCCAGGGGTCTTTCTCTTAATCCTATCAATATTAAACATATATTTTTAATAAAAGAAACAAGGAAATTTTTTTTACTTGGGGGGTTTATGGTATTACCTCAGCATTTTTTGAAAGATTTATAAAGAACTAACAACCTAAACTGACTGAACTTGCAACGGGGTCGAATGTGGGGAGAAAATCAGAGTTTTAATTAGGCTTGAGGCGACTGAAGGCAGCAGCCTCGGTCCCTTTTTATAAAGTGATCCAAGCGCCTCAAATATTAAAGCGCCTAGACACGTGGCACTTATTGGGGCACCTGGATTTAATCTAGGTGCCTCAATGGAGAAAATCGTTAGCGCCTTGGTGAAAACCATGGGCATCTTGGAATTAGGTTTGGGGTTCCTGAATACATTTCAGACGCCTCTAAAGAAGCGGTGTGGGGGTGCCTGTACTTGATACAAGTGCCTCGGCTAAGGTCAATACGCGGGGAAACATTTAATTTGACCTTTAATTTTAATATCCAAATTTATTTCTTTAATTAAGAAAATTTCAAGGCATTAAGTTGATTAGATTTGTTAAGTTTAATGTTTTAAATTATGTTTAAGTTTTTAATTAAGTTTAATGTTTTAAGTTAAGTTTAAGTTTTCAAATAAGTTTGAGTTTTTAATTAAGTTTGAGTTGTTAATTAAGTTTAAGTTTTAAGCTAAGTTTAAGTTTTAAGTTTTTAATTAAGTTTAAGTTTTAAGTTAAGTTTATGTTTTTAATTAAGTTTAAGTTTTAAGTTTTAATTTTTAAATTAAGTTTTTAATTAGGTTTAAGTTTTTAATAAATTTGAATTAATTATATTAATTAATGTTGTTAGATTAATTAGATGAATTGAGATTAATCACATAAGTTAGATTAATTAATTATCTTTAAAAAGTTAGATTAATTAATTTGGTTTAATTTAGTAGATTAAGTAAGTTTTAGATTAATTGAATGAATTTTTTAATTAAGTTTTGTTTGAATTAATTATGTTATATTTTAAATTATGTTTACATTAATTTAGTTAAGTAATTGGTTTAGGGTTAATTAATGACTTTGGATTAATTGAATTTAAAAATATTTTAATTATTTAATTTCAGATTTAATTAGGTTCAAGTAAGTTAATTGAGTTTTGATTTAATTGAGTTATTTATTAAGATTAATTTCGGATTTTATTTGTTTAATTAAGTGGATGAATTATTTAGCTTAGTATTAATTAATTACATTTGATTAATTAACTGAGTTTTTGATTAATTAATTAAGTATTAAATAAGTTTTAATTAAGTTCGATTACTTAGGTTAATTTAATTAAGTTAAGTTTACTTAATTTAAATTCAATTAAGTGAATAAATTAACTAGATTACATTCGAATGATTAAATGGCTTTAATTAATCAAGTATTAATTGACTTAATTAGAGTAATCAGAATTTATTTAATTAGTTAATTTGATTAATTAATTAGGTTGAGTTGATTTAGATTAATTAATTCGATTTAATTGGTAATATTAATAATATTAAATAGATTAAATTAATTAATTAGTTTAATTAGATTAATTATTTAGGTTTAATTAGATTAATTAATTAATTCGGGTTAGTTTAACTAATTATATTAATTAATCGATGAGGTTTAACATCTCACTCCTTTCTAGATTTTCAAGCAAAGAAACCTAATAGTTGTGGTGAGATGATTAATGAGTTAGTTTATTTCAAAAAGAGTTGTTTGATTTTGTCTTAGATTTAAACTTAGCTTTGGGTACCACAATTTGATATTTTTAGCATAAGCTTCCAGGCTGTGATGAATCACTAGGATATCATTAAAGTAATCACGTGCCGAAGACAATACTTCATCAAAATAATCAACTCACAAAACTTAGTACTAAGTTTTGGTTTAACTAGCTTATGTCTAACTGGGGTAACTTCAGCTAGATTCACTAAGTTGAATGTATCAGGTAGAACACATATGATTCAACCTAGACATGCTCTCAACATAGTTTCCTTAGCTTACTATCATTCCAACCCTTCTCGATGCTAGATTATCAAAATTAAGTAATCTTTTTAGTTCTAAATTAAGTATAAAAATAAACTAAGCATGACAGGTAAAGCAGTAAATCAAACAATCATGCATATTAAAAAAAAATAGATTTTCTATTAGCTCCCTCTGGGTTATATCCACGATAAGGTCTAGCTAGATAATGGATTTAACCCTTGGATATCTAATAGTGGTTTGGTCCAACTTTATTAATCAAGCTTGATTTAGGGACCCATGCTTAGACTTGGTTTCTATGTTTTTGATTTACAATAGATAAATAAGATTTAAATCATAAGTTAGTTTTGTAACCTAGTTCGGATCAATTGTATACGACTCTTTGTTTTCCAAGTATCATGTCAAGATTCTTGGAACTTACAGAGAATCATTCCAATGTACTTTCAGGTTCCTTGACTTGAATTTTTAGAGTAAAATTTTCTTCCTCAAGTTGTTGGACTTGAGTTGAATTTTCATTCTGAATGGGTTCAGTCAAAGGACTTGGGTTAGACTACTCCTTAAGGGATTTTACCTCCTTTTGGAGTGATCTGACCCAGACGTTGGACTTAGCTAATTTGCGAGTTAAATATCTAATCAAATCATACGACTTATTTACTAAGGCAGTACTTTCAGTGATGTTTGGCCTTTCGAAAACAGATACAAATCTGTGGCTTCTCTTGGACTCGGCTTCGGATTCAGAGCCAGTTTTGGACTCAGATTCAATGTCAATCGTTTGTTCTTGTGCCGGTAGGGCAAGGAAGCTTGTCAGAGCATTTTCTTTTTCGTCCAATTCCTCCGATGATGGTTCATCTCAGGTTGCTTGTAGTGCCTTCTTTCTTCTTTGTTTCTTAGCATCTTTCAGATTTGGACACTCCGATTTGAAGTGTCTTTTTCAGTTGCATCCATAGCAGATCATTTCTGCCTTGCCCTTTGAGGTTGGAGTCAAACTTAACGGCTTTGTTTGAATCACTTTCTTGATTTCACGCTTGTTGATTCCTTTCTTCTTTTTGTATAGTTTCTAAACTAGATTTACTAGTTCGACGGTGATCTCATCATCATCTTCCGTATCCGATTCGTATTCGGATTTGGGCTCGATTCAGGACTTGTGTTTTGGCTCTTTTGTCTTGAATTTACCTGCAATCAAAGCTATTCCTTTCTCAACAGGATGTGCATTAGTCTGTTCATGAAGTTCAAATTCAGAAAATAGTTCATCTAGCATAATAGAAGAAAAATCCTTGGAAACTTTGTAAGCATCTATCTTGGATGCCCACAAAGTATTCTTCAGAAAGGCGTTTAGTGTATACTTGATTACATCGCGGTTCTCCACTTTCTATCCGATCAAGTGAAGTCCGTTGAGTAGATCTTGAATTCTGGCATGAAGCTGACTCACCGATTCTCCTTTTTGTTTTTTAATATTATATTATTTATTGAAAAATAAATCATGCTCACTTACCTTGGTGTCGGAAGTATCTTCGTGTAGCTCTATCAGTTTGTTCTAGAGTTCTTTAGCACTATTGAAGGGTCCGACTCGGTTCAACTCCTCTTTGATTAGGCCACATTGTAGGGTCTGTGTTGCTTTAGCATCGACCTCGATCTTTTTCTTCATTTGTGGGTCCCAATTTTCGCATCCCAGTAATACTCCATTTCCATCAAGTGGCAGAGCAAATTTAGTTTGGATGATGATCCATATTTTCACCTGGGTCTTTAGGTGGAACTCCATTCGGCCTTTCTAGTAACCAAAGTCCTCACTAGAGAAAAGAGATGGGCGTGCGGTACTGTAGCTTTCTTAGTGGGCCATTGTAAAAAAAATATCTCGCACACATAGAAAAAATACAAAAGGTACCAATACTTGGTCTTGAATTAGTAGTGTGGGGGAAAAATGTTCGAGTGGTGTTGCACCAACTTCGAAAAGTAAGATAACAACAGAAAAAAAATTAACAAAGGGGTGAGTGCATTGATTCTAATTAATTATGAAAAAAAACTAAAACAAATACTCAAATGGTAGTTGTGCCAATTCAGAGCCACCTCGCTTTGATACCAATTGTAGGATTGGTGAACAACGCTAGAGGGGGGTGAATAGCGCTCGTGACTTTTTTCACTTTTTCGTAAAACACAAGTTAACGCAATGGAAATGATAACAACAACAATGCTAAGACTTTCTTTTTTACTTGATTTACAACCCAACGGTTATTAGTCTAAGGCCCGCACCCATATAAATACTTTCGTTGGGTAATTCACTAACTTGAGTGTCAGTTATCGGAGTAGCATTATGGCATTGTAGAGTAGTTTTCGGAGCCGTGTGTGAGTACAAAAGTCGTAGAGTATTGTTGTACGAAGTTGCTGGTTGAGTCCCTTTTTTATTGACCCATTCAAATGCCTCTATTCCTATTGAGGCACCTCTATTTGGAGTCGATCTAATAGGATCCGAGTTAGTCACGCTTTATCCACTTCCAGATGCCTCAATCCCTTTGAGGCGCCTCGGCTGCTGACGTGGCAATTTCTGGTCTTTGCGTGACTCTGCCCGAGTCTATCCCAACCCAGGTGCCTCAATACCTTTGAGGCACCTGATTGCTGACGTGCGCCGACCAACCAGGAGTTGCCACCTCGTGCCGAGGTGAATGAGACGCCTCAATCCCTTTGAGGCACCTGAATCAGCTTAGGGTGCTTGGATCTCTTCCAGACGCTTGGTTTAGCTTTTTCAAGCTTATTTTTCCTGCATCACATTGTTAGAACAGAAAATATAGTATGAATGAATAAGTTAAATTTGACAGTCTCGGGACTGTCCAATTCTAACTTTTGAGTTTTCAGTAAAATTCTAGGTCAAACCGACGCCTACTGTTCCCTCAACGAAGAACGCATCCTCACCTACTCCTCTAAGGAGAATGTATCTGTCACCAAACTTCTGGTCCTCCAGACATGTTTGGACTTTCTTCTCAACATCACCTTGACTTCTGAAACTTTTCGCTAAACATCCGATCCTCGACCCGTCTAAACTTCTGCCTGGTGTCTTCGACCCCTAGGGCTTTCCGCCTAGTGTCCTCGACTCCTAGGACTTTTGTCCGATATCCTTAATCTGCCAAGTCTTCTGCCCGGTCGCCCTGACCAAGACTTTGTTGCCCAATCTACCTGATCAAGACTTCTTGCCCAGTCCAACTGACCAGGTCTTCTTTGCCTAGCCTCAACTAGGATTTGTACCTTACCTAAGATCCCTTAAGACTTTTTGCTTGAGCTTCCTGCATACTCAGTCAAACTTATCAGATCACAACAAACCTTAACTTTGAACCTTTGCCATCTATCAAAACATAAGTTCGATTAGTTGGTGCTTCTAACACCAACATGATTTGCATTTGCACATCCTATTTCTATGTGATTTCATTACATTTACTCTTTTAGTTCGGAGAACTGCTCTTTGCTTATTTTCATTGATAGGACGTGAATTCAGAGCTAAAACGGGGCAAAAAAAGCCTTGGAATGGGAAGATATAGTTAGGAGCATTCTCTAGCCATGTCCCTTGACATGGGCGTGTCCCTTCGTGCGAAACCAATCGAAGAACGGAGCAAAGTCGCATTTCTGGACATTAACACGGTGGGATCATGCCTCTTAAACAATTTTTCGATTTTGAAACTGGGTCATTACATTCTAATTTTGTTACCAAATCATAGATCTTCGAAAAATCTTTAATTTGAGTAGTTGTACACCCCATAGATCATCCTGGATTAGAAGTTATAGTCATTTTAAAATCGGTCTACAGTGAGACACGACTGTGCTGAAAAAGACATAGCCGTGCTGAAAAAGATAAAACCGTGCTAAAAAAGACACGGTGGGGTTATGCCAAAAGATGGGGTTATGCCAAAAGACACGTCCGTGTCTATTTTTCCATACCCAACACGCCCCAGCCATGCCTTTTAGGCACCGCCGTGTTGAATCCTGGACTGCACTATGGATCAATCTTAAAACGACCATAACTTTCGGCTAGGTTGGAGTTATAGGGCTCATGACCTATAAAATTGAAGATAATTTCAAGATCTACAAGTTTGGTTCAGAGCTCAACCCGAGATAAGGTGGTCAAGGGGTGAAAAACCTGTTTTAGCGGAGCGTAGTAAATGGGGCAGATCTAGAAAGTTTGGGGGATGTATAAAAGAGTCAAACAAATCCTTGCTTGACTCATCTTAGACTAGGGGGCTCCTTCCCCCTTGGTTGGAGAGAGTTTTCCCCTTCTTGTGAAAATCCTAGAACAACCATCTTCTTCCATCAAGATGATCCATTCACCGTCGAAGCTCGAAAACTCTTCCAAGGACTGAGGTTTAATCACTAGTGAGTCTATGAAGCAAGTTATCTAGACTATCAAATTGTGTGAAAGCTTGTGAATCATAGAGAGAGAGTGTGAGAGAGAGTTGGTTGCTAAAGAATTGAGGAAGGTTGAGAGAGTTTAGAAAGTTGAGAAGATTTGTGGAAAGATTTTAGACTTTCGATTTTACTATGATGCTAGATAATATCCTCAAAACATGTTCTTCTCCTTATTCTCCATACTTGTACTTATGTAGCAAAGGATTAGTCCCTATTTCATGTCATTACCCCAGGAAGTGGTTAATAATCGATACTCTTTGTTACTAAGGGTATAATAAGTCCGGTTGCATGTGTATCTTCTGTCACTAAAGATCCCAAGGTTATCCAAACCAGAAGCAATCTTAAAATAGGAGCAAATCCTTCACATCTACATACATTACTCACATATACATTTCGTCAAACATGTATGCGGTACAACACACATAACACAAGAAGTAAGCATTTCATAGAAACAAGGAAATGATATATTCATAGTCATACATCAATCACACATCATAATTACTCCCTAACCCTAGAATCAAGAGTATCTACTCCATAAATAAGGAAATTAAATCCAAAGACAATGAATAAAATATTCTACAACTTAAATTCAAAGAAAGGAGAAGAGAAAGCTTAGCGGGTTGTGGTTTGGGTCTTCGGGAGTGATCTCCTAGCTTAGATGGTGGACGAAATGGAGAAATCGGTCTCGAATCATCAGTATAACTTCAAAATCTGGTGATGGCTTCAGATCTAGTGGGTTCCCAAGAGAAGAATATCCTTCTCCTCTTGTAAAAGGGAAAGAAGATCCCTTTTACAGGTAAGGGGCACGACCCCTACTTTTTAGGGCGCATGGATATGTCTTCAAGACATGACCATGGCGTGTATAGACCGGCGACTGAGGTACGACCGTGCCTCTCAGGCACAGTCAGGCCATGTAAGAGGCACGGGATGAGACACAACTGTGCTTCTCTGGCACGCCCGGGCAGTGTGATCCTTCAAAAAGTGAGGCACGACCGTGCAGTGTATTGGCCTGACACTGGGGCACAATCATTCCTAAGGGCACAACCCTGATGTGAAGAATGCTCTGCTCTTTCTTTGAAGCACGATCGTGCCTAAATTCTAATGGGGTAGAGACACGGCCGTGCCCTCCTGGCACGACCCTAGCATGAGCTTTGCTGGGGCAGAGCTTTGGCTGGCTCATAGGAGACATGGCTGTGTCTTTTGAAGATATGATCATGTCAGCTTGAAGAACACGGTTGTGCCCAGGGCACAACCATGTTTGCTGATTTTCCTCCAAAGCTGTTCAATGTTCATTTTTGCTCCGTTTTCGCTCTAAATCACATCATGTCAATGAAAATACGCAAAGACCAGATCTTCGAACAACATAGGGTGAAAACATGATGATATGATAAAATAGGTTGCGATAATGTAGATCACATTAATGAATACAAGAAGATGTGCGTCAAATAATGTATAAAAGTATATATAATCTATGAACATCAATACTCATTCTCTTCTCTCTATTTCATGTATTGAATTGTAGTTTGTTATTTTCTTTGTCTCTTAGTTGTATTTCCTTCTCCATAGGGTAGATCTCCAAATTCTAGGATATATGGAGTTAGGATGTGATGTTGATGTATTAACTATGGATTTTCCCATTTCCTTATTTAATGATATATTTTATGACTTGTTCTATTGTGTTGTGCCTTGTTTGTGTTTGATTAAATATATGTGTGGTGAATGCATATGGATGTGAAGAATTGACCATCATGTAGAGAAGATGCTTTGGATTGCATGACCGGAGAGCCCTTAGTGACAGAGGGTATCCCTTTAATCGGACTTTCTAGAGTCATCATCTTGAAATGGGGGCCAATTCTCCGTAAGAGATTAGCTAATTAGAGTTTAATAGATTTTCACCAATTTAATATTAGAAAGTGACTTGTGTAATTTAGATTGTATGACCGAGGGCCTTCATGTGATAGGGGATATACCTTTAACCAGACTTTCTATGTTACCTCTTCTACTTAATAACATTGAAAGAAAATGGTGTAAATACTCCGGTGTAACCTTCACGGGACCATACCGATAATTTGATTAGAATCCATATAAGAGCATAAACATGGAGGTAAGGTGATGAACAATTCATAGTACATCAACTAGCTTCATAATGAAACCAAAATCCTAGAATCATTCCCTCCAATTCCAACTTCTCCCTTTGACCACTTGTTTTCTTTTGACCTCCTCTTCTCTAGGCTCTATCTCAAACCTTCTCCTCTTGCTCTCTCAACTCTCTCTCTCAATCTC
>JBBUKS010499399.1:0-14451 GCA_038050645.1 Hedychium gardnerianum | reverse complement strand
TTACTATTGAATTCTTTCTAATAGTCTTTAATTTTTAGACCAAGGAACTGGGGAAGAGGCCTACATTTATAGATACTTTCACCTGCACATTTACAAAAAAAGACAAAACTTGGAGCGGGGAAAGAGCCAGAAATATTAAGGTTTGAGTTATTTTTTGTATAATTTAGGTTTATTAATGATCAAAATTGTATATTTATTTTTAATGTTCTCAATACAATATAGGATAAATACACTGAGCTCGAGGCAGCACACACAAGTTCATGTGCTGGTAGTGATATTGTGGAATCTGAACAATCTGTTGGTAATAATTTGGATTTATGGCTAGAAGCAAGTGGGGGCTAGAAAGGAGCAAGAATATTGGGTATGGGTTCTTTGAGAAGAACCCAGAGAGTTCCTCGTACATCTACTTCCACCCGACCAGCCGTGATCGCACAAATAAATAGCTTGACTGAAGAAGTTAACCAATTAAAAGGCCAACTAATTGAAAGAGATGAGCAAATGAGACAAAGATATTGGGAAATGAGAGAAATGTGCAGACAACGAGCCTTTATTATGCAACATCTTCAGTTAGACTCTAGTCCAAGTTAGATTCCTCCCAGTTCTAGTGATGATGAGGGTGGTGATGGTTCTTCTTGATTTTATTAATCGTGTATGCTGTTTTTAAGTTCAATTTTTAATTTATTTTAGTTTGTGAATCCATAATTTTAGAAATCAAGATTAATACTGTTATTTTTAGTTTTCAATAGGGTTATTGATTTCAAGCTATGCGGTGCTTGAAAATTTATTTAGGGATGAGTAAGTTTTTGATTTTTTTTAGTTGATAAGAACTTTTTAATATTAAAATTGATACTTTCTATTTTTTTATGTTTCAGAAAAAGGAAAAATAGAAGTTTTGATTTAGAAGAAAGAATTTGCCGAGCAACCACAAATTCATAACTTCTATTGTATCATATATTATGTCATTTGTATTTGGATATGTAAGTGCCAGAATGGATATTATGTTTGTTTCAGATATTGTGATATTTGGATCTCGATATGTGGATATGTATTGATGGTGTGTTGCTTATTTTGATGGTGTGTTGATAATATTATGTTTGTTTTATATGTCTTATGTTTGTATATGTTTGATCTTGGATATGTGTAATCCAGTTGTAGATGTAGATATGTATACAGGATGAAGTCGTGAAATAAATAAAACCTGTGAAAAAAATCTGTAGTTTGCGACGAATTTTATGACGAATTCATTTTTGTCGCAAAAAATTCAGATTCTGCGACGAAATTTGCGACGAAAATGGGTTTGTCGCAAAATATCGTAATATCACTGTTTCATCGAAACTTTGGATGAAAAAAAAAAATTCGTCGCAAATTTGAGACAATTTTTTTTCGTCGCAAATTTGATATAAAGACTTATAAATTTTTTGTTACAAGGTTGCGACGAGTTTTGGAACAAAAAATATTTTCGTCACAAACTTTGCAACGAAATTTGGGACGAAAAATATTTTCGTCCTAAATTTGCGACGATTGTATTAATTTTCGTCGCAAAATTTTGCGACGCCTTTTTTGGGACGAAAATATTGTCGTCCCAAAATTCGTCACAAATTAGTTTTGTGACGATTTTTTTTAAAAAATTCGTCTCAAATTTCATCCCAAAAGTATCATTTTTTTTTAGTGTCAGCCACGTATATGGGAATTTTTATTTTTATTTTTTAATTTTTAATTAAAAGAATATTATAAAAAATAAAAATCTAAAGGTAATCCTAATTTATAGGAATGGGCAAAAGGGCATGTCTTTTTTCAAAAAAATTAAAAACCTCATGTCAAAAGGGCAACAGAAAATGGTAAGTGTGACAAACTACAAACGATAATTATAAAAATTTAGCAACGTCTCCGAATCCATCCGCACTACCGAACGCATGAGTTTCCTCCTTCGTGAAAGATGGGATGCATCAACTCCGAGTAGACGTTGACGTCATCTTCTTACCTTGGAATCTCTGCTTGTCCGCATCGCATTAACACAGAGAGACAGCGAACAATTCAATCACTGGCGTTGCGTATTGGTTGGATGATTGGCTTTTGGTTCGGTGGCGGTGGAGAGGTTCAGAGTGAATAAATAAATAAATAATCAATAGGAATAGCAAAACCCATCGCCATCTCCGGTGTGAATGCCACCCTTCCTTCCACCCTTCGTTCACGCATGCTGCGTTATCCTGTCCTGGTCATGGATGACTCAATCCAGTTGCCACTCTTCTTTCTTCTACCACAAATAGCAATCACTCCATCCATCCTTAAAAAAAAGTAGCTAGCAGGAAAGAAGCAGACAGAAAGCTGACTGCGTTGCTTCCCCTCCCAACTCACGACATTACGTACGCATCGTCCTGTTAACCACAAACAAATACCCTTCGATCCCTCGTCACAGCGGGAGGGAAGGAGGGAGGAAGAAGATGGCACCACCACCGCTTCTACAATTCCTGCTGTTGCTGTTGTTGTTGCTGTTGCTTTGCTGCGATTTTAAGCTCTGCGCCGCAGCCATTGTGTCGTACGATCACAGGGCGCTGGTCGTCGATGGCAGTCGGAGAGTGCTCATCTCCGGTTCCATTCACTACCCTCGCAGCACTCCCGAGGTCTCTCCCACCTCCCCCGCCCTCTCTTTATTTTTCACACTTTAACTAGTAAATAATACTCGATTGCGATGCCTCTCCGGAATGAATGCCGCAGATGTGGCCTGACCTCATCGGCAAGTCCAAGGGCGGCGGACTCGACGTCATCGAGACCTACGTCTTCTGGAACCTCCATGAGCCCGTCCAGGGCCAGGTCAAATCTTGTCTCTCTCACTCTTCCTACCAAATGTATGCTGTTCTACTTTGATTTCCTGGAGGAAAAAAAATTATTTGTTTTGACCTTCGTCTTCGACAGTATGATTTCGAGGGGAGGAAGGATTTGGTGAGGTTCGTGAAGACGGTAGCGGCGGCCGACCTCTACGTCCACCTTCGGATCGGCCCTTACGTCTGCGCTGAATGGAATTATGGGTAAATTAAATTTGACTTCTTGATTTTCTGCCAATTTATTAGGCCTGGAGATTTTATTTAGTTGCTCATATGACGCAGGGGATTCCCTGTTTGGTTGCATTTCATCCCTGGAATCAAGTTTAGGACTGATAATGAGCCCTTCAAGGTTTACTTGTCTCCCCATCAAATTCCCAAATTCTAGAGTGTATAGTTCATAATTTCTAAATCATGACTGCAGAAAGAGATGCAGCGGTTCACAGAGAAGATCGTCGATATGATGAAGCAGGAAAAATTGTATGCATCACAAGGTGGACCCATCATTTTATCCCAGGTAAATATTTAGAAAGTGAAAAGAATGCAGATTTCATTTCTGGAACAGGCATGGCTGATCATTGTAGCTGATTTGGTTTTCTTTTTGATTGTAGATTGAAAATGAGTATGGAAATGTCGATGCAGCTTATGGTCCTGCAGCTAAAACATATATCAATTGGTCAGCATCAATGGCTACCTCTCTAAATACTGGTGTACCATGGGTGATGTGCCAACAATCTGATGCCCCTGATCCAATTGTGAGTTTCGTGCTTCGGCTTGTGTTTTCTTACTTTTTCTTTATACTGATGTTTAATCAAAAGATAAGAAAATATGCTTATTTATGAGGAGCCATTTCTTAGCCATATTCAGCCATACTTTCAAGTTTGCTATTGAAGATGTTACCAACTTACATTATCTGTTGTATAGATCAACACTTGCAATGGATTTTACTGTGATCAATTTACTCCAAACTCAAATCAGAAACCAAAAATTTGGACTGAGAATTGGAGTGGATGGTAAGGCATTTGGACTCATTTTTACGCTCAACTATATATTGTTCAATGTCACACAACCATGTTTTATATGTTTGCTTTCATTGTCGCTTTACTGTGGGATGGCAGGTTTCTTGACTTCGGTGGTAGAGTGCCATACAGACCTGTTGAAGATCTTGCATTTGCTGTAGCCAGATTCTTCCAACGTGGCGGTACCTTCCAAAACTACTACATGGTATATAACCTATACATAAACTGATTTTAACGTTTCCACTTGTTAAATAATCGCATTCTATATAATTTTCTCTACTCTTGAATAAAACAAGAGTAACATGGTGGATCTTGACTTTGCCAGTACCATGGAGGAACCAATTTTGGCCGTTCTTCGGGGGGACCATTTATTTCTACAAGCTATGATTATGATGCTCCTATTGATGAGTATGGTGAGCATATGTTCTGGTCCAGATAATTTATTGTCATTAACAATAATTGTAAAACTAAGTAACTTAGTGACCATTTTCAACCATTGTCCATCCTGGAATTGGCACTTATTAATCACTGAAATTAAATATCTTTGTCATGTTGCACAATTTGATAATAATTCTTTTGATACACTTCTCAGGAATTGTTAGGCAACCTAAGTGGGGTCACCTTAGAGATTTACATAAAGCAATCAAACTTTGTGAAAAAGCATTGATTGCAACTGATCCAACATACACTTCTCTTGGTCCAAACTTAGAGGTAAGCAAGTATGCATGTTATCCAACATCCAGTATTTAATACCATTTACTTTGTTTGTTCTTGCTCTCAACTTGTTTTTTTCTTAGGTTAAGATTCAAAATTGTGTTGCCTCTTTCAAGAGGAGAAACATAGGAAACAAAAGTTTTTAGTTTAATAGAGCTTAGTTAAGAAGGCTGGACAAATCCTATCTTGGTGTAATATTGGAAAAGAATGTAAAATAATGCTTTTATAGTTTATTCTAACTAAATTAATTCTACAAGTAAAAGAAACATTTTTATGGTTTATTGGGAAATAGGTTGTCTTCTTTGCAAGGAAATGAGCATTAAAATCATGGTTTGTAAGCTCGTATTATATCGGGTGGGATGGTCAAAGTGTGTTATTCTGATAAATTATTGAAATTTAATACTCTTGGATTGTTAGTGGAGTTTGTGGGAGTGCACGCCGCGGCGGCAGTCCTTTTTTTTTGCTTGTTCATGTCTACAAATGTGGAGTAGAAATATAAATACTAGAACACAAAATAATGCTAACACTTAGCCTTTTACGTGATTTAGAACCTTTGGTTCCTACTCCACAGTCTATGACTCGTTGGTGAGTCTAGACCGTGAGTCAATCTCGAAATCCATTTTTATATATTTTTTCTCGGATACCTTCTTACACAACCTTATTTACAATGAACAAGAAGATTACAACAATAGAACAATTACAAGATAAGAGCTCTTCTTTGGCTTACTTTCACTTGCCATTACTTGCTTTCACTCAAGAACTCTCAAGTGTTCACTTCCAAAATCCCCCTTGTAAGCCTTTTTGTTCTAAACAACTACCACTACTTGTTTTCTGCCTGATCAGTCGAAATTGATCTTGCGATTGCTATAGCTGTGTAGATTAAAATTGCATTTAATTGATAGTCTAGCTCCTAACAAATACTTGAGTCGATTGACCTGTTGTACCATCTAAATCATATGACTATCGTAGCCAATCTTGTTAGACCAACGTGTCTCTTTCTAGATTTCTATTGTTTCATTTGTCAACTGATCATGCCTCAATCTACTAACCAGCCAACTAAGAAATTTTGTGTTGACAATCTAGCATATGTCAACTGCCTAGTTAACTCAATTTTTAGTCTACTAAATTCAACCTTCAATCGATTGGATCAACTTCAAGGCCAAATCTTTGCCTACATGAAATCTATTGAAAGCCTAAAGTATTGGTCATTCGCAGACTCTCGTCTCATTTAGACTTTCCCACCAAGAGGTCACACCGTTGGGACTTCCTCGTCTTGCTAAGAGGCCTTGCCTTTGACATTTCCCGTGCCAAAAGACCTTGTCTCGACTTATTCGTTTGCCTAGTATCAATCAACTTTGGCCTACCAAGTGTTCCCCTTGTTAAGTGGTGTAGCTTAGAGGTGCAAATGAATCGAGCCAGTTTGCGAACTTTTCGAGCCGGCTTGAAAAATATTTGATTCGTATTCGAAATTATCGAATTCGAGCTAAACTCAAACATGTTTGATAATTTTTTCGAGCCGAATTCTAACCCATAATATTTTGTTCAATTGTTCACAAGTCGTTCGCGAGGTAGAGTGCAGAGGGGTATTTCAGGCATCAAATTATGGGTGGGGTGTTGTTTTAATAAATTTTAAAAGAGGGACATTCTTTTGGTTTTCTGCCTAAATTTTTCATCATTGTCAAAATGCTCTCCATTCATTTCAAACTTTATCCCTATCCACTAACATTATTATACTATCTAACAAAATAATGATGCTGAGATTCCTCAGTTCTGTTAGATAAAACAATGATATAATGAAAATAAGGTAAAATAATTAGCGTTTAAAAATTTTAGGATACTTTTTTACTTTCTTGAAGCTCTAGGAAGCATTTTGAAAAAGGAAATAAACCTTGGGGGATGCAAATTCCACAAATAATTGTGGGTAAAGTTGAGTGCAATTTGATTTCCTTCCTTCAATTTGTCTTAAATGAATTACATTATGTAAGTGTCACGTCATGCTTCATGATCAAGAAACATCTAGACTTAATTTTTTGGTCGTTTGAATAAGCATCTAATGACACTAATTTATGTCTCAAATGAATTAAGAAGATCAAAGATTCAAACTTAGATAGTAAGACTAGAAAAAACATGAAGTTTGCCCACTACAAAGGCTGTTCAATTTCATGTTCTTTCCCTTTAATGGAAATGATTAGTCACCCTCTTTTTTTTCTCCTTCATGCTTTACTTTTTTTGTTGAACTCAACTAGGAAATCTTCTCCTAATTCTAGAAAAATATGAACTTTCTTTTTATATTCTGTTGTTGTGTTGATGCAAATATTTTTGTTACATTTTATTTCCCTTTATTACTTTTTTCCCCACTATTTGATTGAAAGTGGAGCTTCCTATCATTTGTCTCTATTTTTGGTTGAGTCATGATGTAATTCCGCGTGGAGTGTTGTGGGATGATGAATTGGGGATTATAAGCTTAGAAAGAATACTATTATCAACTTGCGAGTATCTTGGGTCAATGATTAAGCCTAACAAGTTAATAGGCCTTTTCTATTATGTATATGAGTCATTACTTATTATGACACCTATTTACTCCCATACGGAGAGTTGTAGGTTTAAGAAAAGGGTTATAGGTTTAGATGACAAACTACTACTAAATTGTGCTTAAGCATTTGAGTTATTAGCTATGTCTAACAAAGGTAATTGTAGGATCGGAGAACAGCGCTAGAGGGAGGGGGGTGAATATCGCTCGTGGCTTTTTTCACGTTTTCGTAAAACACAAGTTAACGCAGTGAAATAGAAAACAAACAAACAAGCTAACACTTTATTTTACTTGGTTCATCGCCCGACGACGGCTAGTCCAAGGCCTGCACCCGTATGAGTGCTTTCGTTGGGCAATCCACTATAAGTACGATGATTACAAAAGATATTGAACTGAAATGTAATAACTAATAACAAGTAACTTATACTGACAACAAGATTAGTCGTAGCTTGAGCTTTGGTCGTCGGAGCAGCGTTTCGGAGTCGTGGAGAGCTTTTTGGAGCAACGCGTGAGTATGAAAGTCGTATGCAATCATCGTACGGAGCTGATCGAAGCCTCTTTTATTGAGTCATCTAGGCGCCTCTATTCTCTTTGAGGCGCCTCAATCCTGAGTTGATTCTGATCCGAGTTTGTCGCTCTTTATCCACTTCTAAGCGCCTCAATCTCATTGAGGTGCCTCAACTGCTGACGTGGCTGAATCTAGTCACAGCGTGACTCAACCTGAGTCTATCCCCGAGTCTATCCCAACCCAGGCGTCTCAATCCCTTTGAGGTGTCTGGTTGTGGACGTGCGCCAACCAACCAGGAGATGCCACCTCATCGTGTTTTGTGCTGAGGTGATTGAGGCGCCTCAATCCCTTTGAGGCGCCTAAATCGGCTTAGGGTGCCTGGATCCCTTCCAAGCGTCTGGTTCAACTTTTTCAGGCTTATCTTTCCTGCATCACAATGTTAGTACAAAAAACATAGTATGAATTAACTTTGACAATCTCGGGACTATTCGATTTTGACTTTTGATTTTTGAGCTTCCGATGAAACCCTAGGTCGGACCAATGCCTACTGTTTCCTCAACGGAGAATGCGTCCTCACCTACTCCTCTCAGGAGAATGTATCTGTCGCCAAACATCTGGTCCTCCAGACCTGTTTGGACTTTCTGCTCAGCATCTGACTTTGACCTCCGGGGCTTCCTGCTAGACGTCCGATCCTCGACCCGTCTAGACTCTTGCCCGGTGTCCTCGACCCCCAGGGCTTTCAGCCTAGTATCCTCGACCCCTAGGACTTATGTCCGATGTCCTTGATCTGTCAAGTCTTTTGCCCAGTCACCTTGACTAGGACTTCGTTATCCAATCTCCCTGATTAGGACTTCTTGCCGAGTCCAACTGATTAGGTCTTCTTTGCTTAGCCTCAACTAGAACTTGTACCTTGCCTAAGTTCTCTTAGAACTTTCTACTTGAGCTTCCTGCATACTCAGTCAAACTTATCAGTTTACAACAAACCTTAACTTTGAACCTTTACCATTTATCAAAACATAGATTCGATTAGTTGGTACTTCCGGCACCAATAGTAATGTTTCAATTTACTAATTTAGTTATTCATTACTAAATCAAATTGCTTCCAAAACAAATGCAATATCCTGATTTCAATCTCCTATTTAACGAGAACCAATCAAATCTTCCTCTGCATATCCAATATTAAGATCTATCTTGATACAATTTCACCCCTAATGTATTGAAGAATTATATAGAACAATAAGTGATTATAATCCAAATCAAGAAAAATGTAAATTATTGCAGAAATATTTTAAAATCTGAAGTCAATGGTCATGAAATTTGGATGAAAATGTTGTTTTAATCACTAGGAATCTAGAATTTGAGATTACTAAGGGAGACTACATCATGATTGTTTCCTATTGTTTACATAGAGTCCCACATCCAAGCATTTTATTAGCTACTACATGCTAAGCTAGACATGGGGCATGAAGTCAACTCGAAATTCAAATATATTGTTGTCTATATTTGTATTAATTATATATTATATTACTTTTTATCTGATTAAGAAATAGGTACCAACTAGTTAAACAAATATTTAGGTAGACCACCAGATTAAAATATCAATTTGTTGGATAACTTTAGTAATTAATCTAATTTGTATAACAAAGTACAAAAAAAAATATATAAGAATGGAATCCACATGAAGACTAACATGTGACTTTGTCAACTTGTACAACAATCATGTTAGAAAGTATTTATACAAAGTTGAGTTAATCTGAATTGAGCCCTACCCAAGCTTCCCTATGTGTTTTGGGCTTTCGGTTGACCACACTTAGGCAGGATTTACCAATATCTATTGATTAGCAAAAACATGTTTCATTATCTTCTTCATTTATCAGGATAGTGGATTTTTGAGTAATTAGTTAACTTTGACATTTTATAGCTTGGCATAGAGTTGAATGGCAGAATAAGATATATGTAGCCAGAACCAAAATAGTTTGGATTCATGGCTTATTGTCATGGTGGCTATCTTTGATGTTCTAAAGTCGTTTTGCCATGTTAATTCTACAGTTGGCATACTATGATGGAAAGAAGTGGTCATATTCACCTTAGCGGGATCTCCTTTATGTTTCATTTGTTACTACTGCTTTATATTTTTTTTGTCTCATTTTGCTAAAACGTTGCATGCTTTAGGCTCATGTTTATAAGACATCCTCTGGGACCTGTGCAGCATTTCTTGCTAATGTAAATTCCAACTCTGATGCGACTGTTACTTTTTATGGTAAAACATACCATTTACTGGCATGGTCTGTCAGTATTCTTCCCGACTGCGAAAATGTTGTATTTAATACTGCACAGGTATTACTATCTTTAATTCTTAAATTGTAAATTTTTCTAAATTATCAAATTTTGCCTTTAAACATTAACTGTCATGATCTTGAACCATTTATTGATTTCAAGGTCCTAACCTTGCTTCAATATACCTAGAAATTTTAACCTCGCTTGATATCTCTGATATTTTGGTTGATACTTACTAAAAATTGATCCAAATTCCTTTCAATATTTCCTTTTATTGTGCAAGGACATGAAGTTTATAATTAGCTGTAGAAAAACTTCTGAGAAAATTGGGATTTTATGCTAGAAATACATTTGGTCAAATCCTCTGCCTATCCATATTTTAAAAATATTTATTGCCGAAATGAACATCTTTTTGGACTAAATTTTTTTCTCGGGTAGACAAGGATCTTTGGACACTTGACACGAGGATAAGGCTTACTCATTTGACTATGGAAGGATCTGGGTTTGAGTTACACATGAACACTATGTTTTCATGAAGTAGTGTGATGCAAAGACTGTTGTTTCCAAAACTATGCAGTAGTAGAACATTCACTCTTTAATAATTCATTCTAGTTAGATGATGAAATCATGTTCCACTTACTTGTTGCATCTTTATCTGGTCAATATCTATGGATGTTTCATTGTGCTTATTGATGCTATCTGGTGGTGAAGATTAATAATTACTCTTTGTTAAAGAAGACAACTTCATTATGTTTTCTTGCAAATTCTAAATCTCCTTTTTCTGTTTTGAATACAAATACACCAAAAAAAATATTCATTCAGATGATAGGCATAAACAGAATATCCTATTTGATCAATTAAAACTTTGGTATTTGCAAGCCTATATTGCAAGTCCTGGATAACCGTTCTATTTTCGGTAATAGCATAAGAATTCACATGAAAAAATAGCAATATATGGCTAAAACTGCAGTTGTCAGTTTTTTGTTTCAATAATATTAGACTAATAGGTTGTGTTGAAATTATAAACCTGTATTCTGTTTGGTAACTAGAACCTGGCGCATGGTTTATAACTTTAAGATGTTCATAGGTTGTAGCTATATACCACTATAGTAGCACACGTCTTGCATATCTTCTGAAAATTAGTCCAAGTTGCACAAAGCAGAAAGACGTTGCAAATGAGTAAAAGATAAGGATCGGATTTGAGGCATGTACGATACCTTCATTTTCCCCTTTTGTTGGCAATTTCCAGCAATGCTGACCTACTCTATTTTAGTTTGCTATCGTAAGGATGGATACTGTGATACCACTTGTTTAGGGAATCTGCTAAATTCTAATCCATCAAGATTATCGTTAGAATATATAGTCCGTATTTTCAGGATAAAGGTTGGTGGAGGGGTTATACATGTAGCAACTATTCAATTCTCTAATCAACTCAAGTTCTTTCCTCACTTCAACACAGTATAAGAAATATTAATTTATTATTCCTACAAAATTGTGGCCAAAAAATGAGAATTCCCTATTTTGTTGGTTGAATCTGTTAGAAATATTTGCCGAAGATAACAGGGAATGGTTCTGAATTTCAAATTGGTTGTTTAGATTTATCTGTGAAGATGACTTAAGCTGATAATTTCAAGCTGCCAAGCAGGGAAGGAAGAGCTTCCTAGGATGACTAAGTTGACTCGAAGGCTGAGCTGTCTTGTATGGCCGAGCTGAGCCGAGCTATTGAGTGTTGAGCTGTCGAGTGCCGAGCTAGGCCGAATGTCGAGCTGTCGAGTGCCCCAACCGAGTTGTCGAGTATCGAGCTAGGTCGAGTGCCGAGCTAAGCCGGGTTGCCGAGCTGGCTGAGAGCTGAGAAGGCCCAGTGCTAAGCTAAGCCGAATTTTCGATTCGGGAAAGAGAGAAGCTAACGCTTGTATTTGTGTCATGCCCCGGAGGTATACTTGCCCGATGATACGGATGATACCCCCTTATGACAATGTGATATATACTATATGAAACAAGTCCACATGACTTATACAAGCCAAAACCCACATAAATAATAATATCAAAGTGACAAAAATAAGGACATAACGAAAGTACTCAAATGCAAATAGCGAAATGTGCGTGCCGACACGACTTAACATTGCAACAAAACATCCAAGACAAGTACCAAATGAAAATCCAAAATCCACCCCAGCGTTCACTTATTATAATATAAGTGCAGAAATCAAAAGTGCAATAAAATACAATGAACCAAAAATGCAGTAAACCTTTAATGTGACGCGGGACAGGCGGACAGGATCTCTCGGCAATACATATATCATCTATCAGATACCTGTGGACAAATAAATACAAAAGAAAGGGTGGTGAGTCCAAATCACTCCGCGGGTAATAGACAGATAGTGCATGATATCTAAACAGTAGGGAGGTCGAAGGTACATACAGTCTCAAAAGAAACACTCTACCAAATGTATAACACAGAACACAAATATAATGAAGTCCTACAACAGTAATACCCGTAATCACCAAGTAGCATATAAACACTAATAACAAGCCTAACATAGTCCTAATAAATGTTACAAACCTATTTCTAACATATATACCATAACATAGACATGCGAGGTATATGTATATATAAACACATCTAACAAGTGCACACCCATCACATGCAAGTGCAACACACATCATATGCATATAAGCACACATCAAATGCATATACAAAGCATGGTCACTCTGGTGTACCACTCAAGCTACCACGATATCTGTGTGGCCGAGGGGGCGGGACAACGACAACTGAACGCACTCTAAGCTATCATTGCTCTGAGTGGCCGAGTGGTCAGATGCAAAGTAGCTATCTAGCTACAAAGAAGAAAGGTCTCTGTCTGCACGTTACTCAAGCTACCACTATCTAAGTGGCCGAGTGACACGACAAGACAAGCTGCTCTCCACTCCATATACCACTACCTAAGTGGCCGAGTGAGCAGGAATATGACTGACGACACTCTCAACCACAAGGGAGACATAGTCGATAGCATGCAGTGATATGCAATGGATAATGAAATGAGCATCACACAATAAGGTAAATACCACGCAACAATATAATAAGCATCACATAAGATAAACACCTATGAAACACAATACACGTGTGTAACAACCTACGATGCACACCAGACACGTGCGTACGAAACTGCGATACACACCATACACGTGTGTACCACTACCAATATGGATAATCAAGAAAAGGAGACTACATGGATAACATAAAGATTAACTCAAGTTCAAGCACTTAAGTATCAATATCAGGAAACGATGTGAATAGAGTTAAGATAACTAAATACCTATTAATATCACATCTCATGCACTAAGGTAAAGAGACAAGGATAGAATGACCCACCTCAAAGTAGTAGACAACCCTAGCTGTCCTCAAATCCGACGCTCCATCTTGAATCCGAATCCTATAAGTAGAAATACGAAAACTACTTAAGTACTAGACTAATACTAGAATCAAAACTCACTAACTAAATTAGACGGATTAATCATCTAATTAATGGATCAAATAGAACCAATTTCGATTTAGAGATTCATTACCCCAATCTAATTATCAAATCCCCTAAATCCACCCATCATATCCTCAATTGCTAAATTAATTTCCAATCCATACATGACATGATGTATGAGGATATCATTTAGCCTAATTGGTACTAAATTCTAGTTTAAGGAAACCTAACCCACAATTAACCATAACTATTAGGTCTAATTCATAATTCAACTACGTTTAGGTATCGTTATCCAATTGTCAACTTCTTCTTCCTCTCCGGTGGTGGCTCACGGCTGAGCCAAGGTGGTTGGATTAGTAGCAAATCGTACCAACAATGACAAGAACACTGGATTCTGGACGGAGTAGAGGGGCAGGAGCAACGATGGCTGGCAACTGGGCACTTATAGGACATTGGTTGCAGCTGGTGGTGTCAGTCGAATCTGGACTAGGATGACCGGAATAGTTCCAACAGTACCGGCAATGCCCTGAACATTAACCAAATTGATGGATCTGGCCAAATCTGTGGATGAGATGAAGACGGTGGCAGCAACCGCGATCGGAGAGAAACGGATCTGACCTAGGACTGGTCGGCGACGACCAGATCAGGCAGCTACTACTGGGAATTGGATCTGCTCTAAGCGGCCAATCTGGCTGGAGCAGAGAAATCAGGGCTGACCGGCGGCAATCTCTAGAGGAGAAGAGGGAGTGGAGAAAGAATCGGGGTTGGCAAGCATCAGCAGCGGTCTATTGGTCGGAGAGCTGTGGTGGCCGACGACTGGATCTGGAAGAACAGGATCGGGAGATCCGGGGGCTTTCTTCTCTCTAATCATGGCCCGGCCGAAGTTTGTGGATTGGCCGGCGATGATCCCCCTAGTCTAGAAGAGGGACGGTCGTGGCTGGCCGGCTGTCGTTGCTGACAGCGAGGATTGGAGCGGCGACAATGGCGATCGGGTGAAGAGAGGGAGAGAGCTCGGGATCGGGGTAAAAGAGAGAATGAGGGAGAGAAGTTAGAGAGATGAGGGATTAAATAGGTTTAATTGATTAAACCTAAGCTTAATCATTAAACC
>JBBUKS010499390.1:0-14451 GCA_038050645.1 Hedychium gardnerianum | reverse complement strand
TTCTCTTAATTTATTATCAGAATATAAAAATAAATCGGAATCAGTACTACCGCTAGTTGAAGAAAATCTAGATAATTGTAATTGAGAACGGTCGAGTCCATATTCCATCAGGTGCTTCGTTTGTACGTGTCGTTTCAACGACCCATAGCCACCACCGGCTTGGAATTTTTAGGAAGCATTGCAGTACTTACATTTTGCACGCAATTCTCCCGACGGAAGAGTAACTTTCTCAAAATGTTTAGTAAAAATAGAAGATTTTAGAGGAAAATTTTCTCGAACCTTAGAAGTAATTGCATCGGTACTTCCTTGTGTTTCGTGTGTCGGAAGTGGAAGGTGTTCGATCTCATTATCGGTGGATTGAATGTTGGGATCCTCGTGCGGATTCACTATTTCCTTTCCCCTCCGAGATCGATATGATGAACATTCACGACCTTCTTTTATTGTAGTTGAAAATTGAAGATGAAAGTGCGAAAAAATGAAGACTTGGAGTCGAAAACGCGTAGAGAATGCGGAATTGAGAATGAGAGTAGAGAAGATATATGTGAAAATGATGAAATGAGTTCTTTATTTATAGAGTTTGGATAGTAACGGACACTAAATCATAATCATTGATTAAAAAATGATCAAATGATCTCAACCGTAAAAAAAAATTCAAAAAAACTCACCTCAACTCATCCAACGGCTATGAACTGCCGGTTAACCGGCGGTTCATAGCCGTTGGAACCGTCGATTAACCAGTGGTCCACCGTCTTTTGCTTGCCTGGGCCCGTAACCGGCCCGGCGACCCGAGTCAACGGGCAACCGGCCTGTTGACCTGATGACGGGCCCGGACCAAACCCAGCCCGAGGTCGGGTCTACACGGGTGGCCTCGCTCGCGGCTACGAGTTTGCTCACGACGGTGGGCGATCTTGCGCACGACATATGCAAGTCTCACTCATGGCTGCAAAAATTACACAAGACTTGTTATTTTTTCTCTTTTTCTTTTTTTCCTCTTCCTTCTAAGGATTTTTAATTTATTTTCTTCCTAAATCCACACTAAGATGAGGAAAATATCAAAATTTTAATATATCATATCAAAATTTATTGAATCATATAAATTTAATAATATATTAAAATTTTTAATATAATATAATATCATAATAATTTTTTTGATATCAATATCAAAATAATATTTATATCAAGCTTTTCGATATATTGTATTGATATCAAAATTTAATTATATATATGATATCAAATTTATATTATATAGATTTTAATATATTAAAATTTTAATACGATATCATATAAATTTTTATTATATCAAACTTTTTAATACGATATATAATATAAAATTTAAATTTTAATATATTTTATTGAATCACTCCTAAGTCACACCCATCTTAGTAAACAAAGCATTAATAATCTAAGTGGGATTATCCCAGCCCGCCATGAGGGGTTATGCGGAGGTCGTATTTTATAAGTCTCAAAACTCAATTAAATTGTTTGATCTGACATGTGTCTAGATTAGAAGATTATATGATTGCCATCGATTATTGTTGGTAGGCTATTTACTAAGATAGGACTCAATTAACTTATTATTTATGGGTAGTGTGGGCCACGTATGCAATCGCCATTAGCCATCAATTTGTAGGGATAATGACCCGCATCATAATTTAATAACCCGGGACAACGATGCATCAATTAGACACTTGATACAATATAATTAATTAAATATTTAAGAATTAATCTAAGATTTGATATGTTATAGGGATTTTTCTATCGTGAGATAACAATTTTAAAGATGCTGGCTATTTAAATAAATCTTGAAGATTTTTTTTAAATTTTTTTTTTTGATGATGAATGAAAAAAATTTATGAGATAAGATTAATCATTTTCAAAATTAATCGATTTGAAAAGTTGAATACATAGATTACTAACAAAACTAAACAAATAAATAAGATAGGTTACGGTGCAGTGATTAGGTCATTCAAGCGATTAATCAGACATTTAAGATTTGAATCCTAAGTACAACGCATCACAAAAAATTTCTTCTAGTAAAATGATAAATTTAAGAACACTGGCCGCTTAAATGAACATCCGTGAACACTTCTCGATTTACTATGATAGTTAATGAAAATTTTTCGTAGAATTGAATCAGTGACCTCTAAGATTAATCGATTCGAACAATTGAATATATAAATTATAAAAAAATCAAATTAATTTTAATAATCAATTTTAGATTTTTTAAATATTTTCAGAAATCAAAATTTTAAAACTTGTTTGAATAATTAAGAAATTAATTTTGGAACACTAAGATTCACAAATTAAATTTGAATTTAAAGTTTTTTTTTTGAATATATATTCAAATTATTCGTTCCTCTAAGTAAAAACTTAGTAGAAAATGAAACGACACCCCCTAATTATTCATATGATAAAAAAAAATTCTTTTAAAACTTATCAAAATAACATCACACTCATATATCAATATCGAAAATATTAAATTATCTCAAAATTATAAAAATTTCAAAAATTCATATCTCTATCTAAGCACCTCAGAAATATTCAAATCAGTTCGATGTATCTTTTAAATATCTTGAGTATAATTATTATCCTTCATAATATAAATAATAGAGAGCTATTAGATTTTAAAATTGACATAATTTTAAGATATTTTGAAAATTATGAAATAGTCGTACTACGTAATGAGAGCATCTAATAAGTTATGGACAGTCAATTGCTTATCACAAGTTTAATATAATAAATTTAAAAATTGATTGATGCATTAGATTCTCTGTTTATATCAATTAAGGAGAATCCAAGAGAAGGAGATGAGCTTGTTTTTAGGTGTGAAGGGTGGACTAAATAAAAAAGAAATTATAAAAAAACTAATATGTAATAAATCTAATAGTATTTTTTTATAATTTTTTTTATAATATATAACAAAAAAGGGCTGAACTAGAGTCCAATATCGTCCTTGTCTCCTTGAGAAGATCTCTTTGGTGAATGAGCAGTAAGATTGCTGGTAAAAGAGGGTTATAATACAAATATATGTTTTGATAAATATGAAAGTTCACGTTTAATCTAATTAAGCGGTTCGATAAATTACCGTTAAGATAAAAGCTCTTATTTATTTTATTTAATTATTTATTTTTCATAAAAGTTACGTCATAAACAAATTATTTATTATCATTATGGCGTCGTATAAAAATCAGGTAGCTCATTTATAGGTGCAGTTGGAACGTCGAATAAGCAGAGATTATGCGGTCAGTAATTTGAAACTCCATGCATTCCCGTCCAACAAAGAACGATGAATAAATAGCATCGTCCTCGGTGTTTGGCCCGAGACAGACGATCCGGGACGCGACGTCTCCGAGCCGCTGTCACTGGTCCAACGAGACAAAACCTGACAACCTCGCTCAGGACTCACTGATTCTTTTTTCCTATTTCACCTCTTTTCTTCACAATTTCACTATTGCTCCTTCATCCTCCGCTCCAATCTAACCAATAATTATAATAAAAATAATTAAATTTATCTCAAACAGTTCTCACGATCCATTTCTAAATTATATAAAAAAGTTATAAAGTTAATTTATAATTAACTGTCAAATAATTAAGTAATTAAAAGATGAAAACAGTTTTTTTCATGAGCATGATCATCAAAAATTAATTCCTTCTCATTTAATAAATCTGTTACTCATCAATTTGCCGGCAAAAACTATAAATAGAATCGTGCTCGGTGTTTAGCCGGTGACAGACGATCCGGAACGCGACGTCCTCCAGCCGCTGTCACTGGTCCAAAGAGACAAAGTCTGACAACCTCGCTCGGAACCACTGACCCTTTTCCCTATTTCCCCCTCTTTTCTTCTCAATTTCACTATTGCGCCTTCATCCTCCACTCCCTTCACGCCTTTAAAAGGAGTGGCGGAGCTGCTTCTCGAAGAATCTCCTTCTTCTTCTTCTGCTTCTTCTTCAGATCGACCATGGTGAGGAGGAAGACGGAGATGAAGCGGATCGAGAACGCGGCGAACCGGCAGGTGACCTTCTCTAAGCGGCGCAGCGGCTTGATCAAGAAGGCATTCGAGCTCTCCGTGCTTTGCGACGTCGAGGTCGGGCTCATCGTCTTCTCTTCCCGGGGCAACCTTTACGAGTTCTCCAGTTCCAGGTTCCACCCATTTCATTTCCTTCTCGCATTACAGAATCTTAATCTAGAAACTCAAAAAAAAAAACTAATCTCTAGCTAGCTAATCATTTTCTGTTTTCTGATTTACGAATCGATGAATTTTGCGAACAAATCTTCACGGATCTTTTTGCTACTTCGCCAAAAAAGCTTTACGAGTCCAAGTCCCACCCATTTCATTTCCTATTCGCATTACATAATCTTAATTTAGAAACTCAAACAAAAAAACCTAATCTCTAGCTAGCTAATCATTTTCTGTTGTCTGATTTACGAATCGCTGTATCTTTGTGACCAAATCTTCACGGATCTTTTTGCTACTTCGCCGATCGTTTCCTGAAACTGCTGGTTTTCCTTTTTTTTTCTGCCAAGTCGTACGAGGGATAATTAATTTCCAACAATGTTTCTGGCTCATTGAAGGATTTGTTTTGCTGTGAGTGTTGTTTCTCTATCGAAGCAGAAATGGGAAAGGTTTTTTTTTTTAAGCTTTACTGAACGTACATATATCTGTACTATTTCTTCGGCATTTTACAATTGATACAGCACTTTGTTTTGAATTTATCTCTTAAAATTTCTCTCCGCTATGCAAGTTAAAAGCTAGGAAATTATGCACCTAAAAATAGTACTGTCTGCTTTACGCTAATTGTACTGTATACCATATTTGAGTCGATTAAAATTTAAGCATTTCCTTCTTGTTTCAAATGGAAATAAAATGTGAAACAGTTGAAACATTATCTTTTTCATAGTTATTTCTATTCCCACTTAATTTTTTCAAACATCTTTCGGAACATAATTTGTTTTTGATGCTAGTGATAAAATTCTAACTATTATTAATGTCATCTATTGGTTTAGGTGTTCTTTGATTTTACTTCCATATATACAACAGTAGGATAAAACACGAGATTGAAGTGAGAGTTATTGAGAACTTGACAATGGATAATATACGAATATTGGGGGAAATAAATGCCTCTAATCTTATTTACAAGTTACATCAAATTACTCTTCAGTCTAAAAAAAAAATTACATGGAACGCTGCACTTATATTCATGCATGTTGAACTGTTTGTTTGTATATGAATATTATTATCATATGTAACTAGTTTGTAGAATTTATAACAGAATACTCAATACTTTCTTATTTTGAGTGATATTATGTAGGATTAATTACTAATTGTATCATGCACTTATGATTTTCAATAAATATATTTTGTAAATTCATCATGTACTACACTATTTCATGCCAAATCATCTACTCTTTGTATGTTATCATCACACTACATTTCACCACATCATAACCTTAATTAAACTAGTCCCTATATTAGAGGTATGATGTGACAAAAGGATATCTATGAAGTAGATGATATTAGAGACGAATGCGTTATTAGTTATTGGATTTCAGAATTAAATTTAATGGCATAGTAGGTTTATTATAATTTAATAAAGTACACTGTAGATTTAGTATGATGATACTTAGTACACAATACAATTATTCTGTTTAAAAATGTAATTATTAAGAATTTAGAATGCACGATAGATTTAATAATTAGCCCTACTATATATGCAACTCAATGACTTTAGAACTCAAATTAGCACTTAAAGCCAATAAGAGACAATGATGATATATACACCAAAGAATTATTCTTGTGAAGGAAAGATTTAACAAAATGTAGCATCTCATATATATCCTATTGCATTATCCCACAATTTATCAAAAATGACAATTGTATATGATGCGACATAAATCTACCACCACACTAGAAACCAGTGACGAAGCTTATGCTCGCGACGTGACCAAATCTGAATAGATCAACATGCGTCAGGGGGCATCGAGAGTCATCCCTGTGAGACCCCTCCGATGCTTAATTCAATATATAATAACACTACAACAAAAACTCTTATAGACAACAGATAAATCCGTTGTCTTTGCCATTTAAAAATCGTTGTAATTGATACTATTGTTAAAAGTGTGCTAAACGATAATAGTTTTTAAACAGTTGTCTTTTAATACCAAAGACAACAGTTTCACAATATTTAAAAACGGTTGTCCTTTATCACGATATACAACAGTTCTGCAACGATTTTAAACTATTATCTTTTTATACCAAAGACAACAGTTTCACAACATTTAAAACCATTGTCTTTAATTACTTAAGCATACAATTTAAAAACTGTTATCTGTCTTGATTAGAAAAAACTTTGATAATAGTTAAACACAACCAAAACATAATAAGATATTAATAATTACACAAACACACACATGTACACTAATAATTATAACATAGATCAATACACATTGTACAATACAACAATTCGATATTATGATAATAAAAGTATATTTTTTACATGACACAGTTGAAGTAGATGAAATAGTTTTGCTGTTAATTAATAAGGCCAAACACCAGAGTCAATAGAAGTTTAATAAAAAAATAACAGTAAAGTACAACACAGATAAACTAGTTCAGAGTTGATGGAATCAATTGAAGTTGTAGAAGTGCTACTAATACTTGAAGAGTATCCAACTCTGAGATAGTCTCATCAAATTGAAATCAGTGAAGTAACAATTCTAGTCTACAAACTGACGAGCCTATGATTGGAGTTCGGAGTTGATATAGAAGATTAGAAAATATTTAGTCTTTGAAGAACCAGAGCATAGACATAATACTAGCAAAATGATAAATGAACGTGCGTCAAAAAATTAATATTTTAGATACCAAATTGTCAATGTGTAGCATGTCAAATATCATATAGAATCATACATCAAATGTGAGGGAAACAAGGAGTAAACAAGTAAACAAACTTCATAGGATAGGAATATAAAAAGGCAACCTTAGTTTCAAATCTGTGATTACCAGTTGAATTGCAACCTTCAATTTCAAATCTATGATTACCAGTTGAATTGCAACCTTCAAGAGACATCCACATCTCTATTTAAGGAACAAAAAAAGACAACCATATATATAATTCATCATAATCTACTCCGAGTCAAGGATATTTTATTGAGTAGAATAAATATTCCAATAATTCTTCCAAGATCTTTCCAAGTCCTTGTCTCACATTTGTGACAACACCAATAATTAATTAACATATAATTCTGCAATAACACTCTTAATTAGTCACTATTTAGACAAGAGAAATGAGCAATTCTACATAAGTAAAATTTTACAAAATAATGAGATGTCTAGAGAAAGTTTATTGAGGAAAAAGAGCATGTTAGTGACAATTTTATAAGTTACTTGTAAAAGAAAAGAAAAAATATATTTGTGATTAACAACCGTCCTTGAATTACAGTAATGACCAGAGTTCAAGGCGTGTCACCACCTCACTACTTAAGCTTATTTTGGAGGTTTTAATCCATAACTGCAACATAAACAAATTTCAAATGGTGGAAAAACCAAAGATCAGTATGTCCAACTCAGCTATGAAAGACTTCTTAAGGTGAAACAATTATGCGCTAAAACATTATGGTAGACTAGAAATTTTATCTTATAGATGAGAAGCTATGTCAAAATCCAAGAAAGAAGATAGCTCATATATCATACCATAAAGCACACCGATCAAATGAGAACCTTTTGAGGATAAAAAAAGAAAATGTGCCGACGACATCTTTGTTAACGGAATTCTAAAATATATATCTGAGGTCAAAAAATTTCTATTGGTTATTCTCGTGAAGAAATTACCCACTACAGTCAAAGTCAAACTAATCAAATGATGCAAACAAATGACCTGAAGTGCACATTGAATTCAACAATGGTTAAAGATTTTGTGCACTTAAATCTCCAATTATACGAGACTCACCATAGTTAGGGCCAAAGTTTTGTAGAGCTACAACTGCCTAGCTACCATATATATCTCTAACAATGGAAGGAACCACCAGAATGCTACTTGCAACCCTCTTCTTGAATAAACGTTGCAATGCAGTAGTGTTTCCAAATCTGGCATAAAAAGAACAATCACGTATACCAAGCAATGGAGGTCGTGGCCTAGTATCGGTGATTTAGTTTATCATCTTAGCCCGAAATATAAAACCTATTCACTAATGAAACCTAATCACTTAAATATCAGCGACCTCATTAAATATCATTTCTGTAAGAACAATTGCTATATTGTTCTTAACTCATGAAAAAAAGAACTCGTGTTCCAAAAGTTATCATGTAAAAAATTAATGTTTGGCCATACGATTCATGGAGGTTGAATCGATTGAACAAGGTGTTATTGCCATGTAAAAAATTGGACTTTTAATCCAAGAAAAAAAAGGAAATGTGATTCTTACAAATAAATAGGGGCTTTTGGGGAAAGAAGAAGAGACGAAAGGAGAAAGGGTTGGCTGTCAAAGAAGCTGTCAAAATTCTTTGACAGCCAAGCCCTAAATTTTGTCGATGACAACTCAAAAATCAAGTTGGCTTCTCGTTCTTCCCCTTTTCAGACTCCTCTCAATTAGACCTGCAAAGCAATCATCTCGAGTTAACAACTATGACAATAACAAAATAAAAGCCCTAGACACAAAGCATCGGAAGATTTTGAAGACGAAAGAGAAATGTCAGATTGCTACAAATTGGAAAAAAAAAAGAATCATGTTTCGTATCATCAAAATCATTGCATTCCCAAAAAAAACTGAATCCTTTAAAGGAGAAGAAACGATCAAAACATCTCATTGCGCACCGAAATCACATGTTCCTTAAATATCCAAAACTTTTGAAGAATGATTGAAGAAAAAAATTGAACTTTTGATGAGAGAAAAGAATCGAACAGAAGCGACGAGAGGCGTATGAACAAGAAGTGGTGGCTCGATTTGCGGAAGAAGGCGAAACGAGAGGCACAAAGCGACGAGAAAGAGAGGGTGTTATGTCTCTATGAATGGGGTTTCGCTGACTGAATCTCGAATCTTTCTTCGAGACAAATTGTTTGATGAAGGAGGCGAAGAGAAGGGTCGAACGCCTCACCGTCGAGTTGTCAAAGTCGAACGCCTCACCGTCAACACGGGGGGCAATGGATTTGCTGTTTGACAAAGGAGGTGAGGAATTTTGGGCGCGATCATGACGTAGTGAAAAGTTTAGGTTTAGGGAAAATAAATTTGACTCAAAAAATACGGTTGTCTTTGACAAAAAAAAACGCACATAGACAATGGTTAACAAAATCGTTGTCGTATTACAAAAAAAAAGCTCTAAAACAACGATTTTTAAAAAATTGTTGTTGGAGCCCCCTAAAAAAAATGCTAAAAGACAATGGTCTTTGGTTTAAAAAAATGTTTAAAGACAATGATTTTTGTTAAAACTATTGTTAAAAAGGTAAAAAAACAATGGTTTTAGCATAAAATCGTTGTCTTTTGAGTGTTGTTGAATAAAATTTATCTTGTAGTGATAGATGCTAGGGAAAAAAATTTACTAAAAACGAAGAAAAAGATAACTAGGGTTAGAGTTTCATACCTCCTCTTTATCACTGCTGATCATGCTATTTAGAGATTTCTATAACAAATCCTAATGGGTTATTAGATCTCGGGTTTGCGAGTTGCGAGTTGCGGGTTGTGTGTTGGAGGGATATTATTACCTAGTGGTATGAGAATTTATTCTAGATAAAACTTAGTTGTTGTTGTATATATATACTATAATTAGGTTATATTTTGTTATTTTAGAATGTATTTGTGTCTTGCATATATGACAATAACACTCATTAGATAAAGTCGACTATATAGTTTAAAATCCCAAACCGTATCGGAGTTTCAATTTATGATCGGAATAATACTGTTTCGGTACTATATTGTGTCATGTCAGTATGATTTTGATATTTTTTAAATATAAAATATATTAATTAAAAAAATCTAAAAATAAAAGTAAAAATAAAATAAAATAATTTTTTAAAAAAACGAGATCATTGTGTCTCCATATGCTAAATAAATAAATAATGTATTATATAATTTCAAAATTAAAATAAATAAAATATATATTAAATTAATAGGATAATTTTATCAGGATTTGATTAAGATTATTTAGATTATCCTATTTATAGTTAGGAGTTAGATTGAAATTTCTAATTTTAAGTTTAATTATACAACTAAGTTTTCTACATCCCTATAGCACCCGCGGGCGTCCCCGTTGTGACCCGCAAGAGTCCCCGATGCGACCCGCGAAGGTCGCAAGTGTCCCCACTATGATCCTACAGCCGCTCATGAAGGTCATGGTGGCATCTGCCACCCCGCGGCAGCCCGCTGAGCCGTTGTCGTGTGGCGAGCGGAACGTTAAATTTCATCCATTTCGCCCGGCATGAAACAAAATTTTAAACCATGATTGTCTATATAAATCCTTCTATCACTGGGCATTCCCTACTATATCATTATCTATATTTAAATATATTTTATCATTGTTAATAAAGTCTTCTTTGATCTTTCTTTTTCTCGTTTAATGTGCATATTTGTCATAGTTTTATATCGCTTATCTAGAGCATTTATCAATCGTCTAAATATATATCCGTACTATTTTAATTTCATCTCTTGAAATTTGTGTCTTGCATAATAGTAAACATAAAATAATCCATTTAAAAATTAATGAATTAGAAAACATTGTTCTAACATTATTCTCCCTTAGACTGAAACATAAATCATATCTAAATTGTCACAAAATTAGTTTCAGTATTGGCTATGGGAATCGATGAACATGTGAAGAGTTTGTTCTTCCTCAAGTGTTATTACATATGCTGAAATGCTTGTAAATGAAAAATTTTCTGAAGAAGTGATAATTAATTTTAGTATATTTATAATATATTCTAGTTATCTGTATTAAGTAGTACTAACCCATATCATCTCATTACTTCTTTGTTTTAAATAATAAAGAAAATTTTATTATTCTTTCCATAGTTTATTTACTTTCCAAATGACCTCACACTTTAAGCAAAAATTTATTTATTGGCTTGGGATGATTTATTTATTTATTTTTGTCTAAAAGCTTTTTTTTACTAAAGAAATAAAAAAAGTGGCCAAAATTTTATTTTTTAAAATCAACTAATTCTATCACATATTTTGCACATAATTGTTAACTTAGCTAGTAGTTAACAAAGGAGATATTTTGGTAAGGTTTTTAAACATTGGAGTAAAATTATGATTTTATAAGTATAGGAACACTTTAAAAAGTAAGTAACTAAGGTCGGGAATGAAATTTTCTCTAATTAATATGTAGCATTGTGATATTAAGATAGATAAACCTTCCCTATGCTCATTGATAACATGGCTAGTTTTCAAAGTTATGATCTTTGCATACATCTTAATGGATAAAAAAGATTCATGTGGTCAATCTCAAATATTTGGGACATGACATGATAATTAACCTAGGGGTGGTTCGATACGGTATACCGAACCACCAACTCATATACCATTGTTGTATCGAAAAATTCAGTATAAAAAATTTCATACCGATATCGTACTAGAATTTCGGTATACCAAAATTCCAGTATGATATCAATTCCATACCGTTTATAGTAAAATTTTGATATCGGTACGGTATTCCAAAAATTTTGATATAATCTTATATCGATATCGAAAAATTTGGTATGGTATAATATCATACCGAAATTTTTGGTATACTGTAAAATTGGTCTATTTCTGTACGGTAAGTACGATATATCAAATTTTTAATATTTTTCCCTACCCTTAAATTAACCATAGAAATACCTATAGAAGAAAATAAAGATTATCTTTCTTTGAGATAAATCAACTATTTCTTTATTATAATCTAACTCATCTTTAGTAAATAATATCATTTTGTTAATTTTTCACTAAAAAATTTAGTTCATGTTAATTGATCTTTATTATAATGAATCAAAACGCAGCGGAATATTTATAAATAAATCAAAATTTTCTCATACAACATGGATCGCTTCGTGGTACATATAGTTTTAAATAAAATAACATGAAATGAAAAACATACCTCATAATCCTTGACGAACGTGAACAAAAACACAACCAAATGAGAGTCTCACGTGTGACTCCTTTAGTGGTATCCACGCGCACTAGATCACGAACCCGACATGATCCGTTAGGTGCTAGCCTCTTGGATCAATCAAATTTTCGAAAGCAATATTAAAATTGATTTTCTCTCTTGTCGCACACTGTCAATTTTCTCCAAGGAGAGGAGGAGTAGGTTTGCCAAAAGCTTTAAGGGAGAAGTAGAGAGAGTTTTTTTTTTTTTCAAATCTTCCATGAGTGGCTACTTATAGCATCCAAGGAAGATGAAGAGGTATGACTCTTCAACTCTCCAAGGTAATAATCAAGTGTGTGGCTTCTCAAATCTCCAAGAATCATCATGATTGTGGTTATCCAAATTCTCTAAGGGAGAATTAGATAAGTGACTACATATTTGATCTTGATCTGTTCTAGCTTCCAATATTTCAGAATTAATTAATAATTTAATTAATTCTTATTCAGAAATAATAAATTGATTAATTTTAGTATCCACTAAAATAATCAATTATAGATAATGTTCATGTCTACGTGCTATGCATACGACCCTCTAGGTTCTATACACGAAGGCAGTATAAATCCATACACAGACTAAGGTAACCATTTAGCAATAGCTTTTAGTCACCCAACGTGATAAAATAATAGTCATGAACTATAAACCATCAAGAACCGATTACTGTGTAATTCAATTTCTTCATCTAGTCTACATCCCAATTAATTCGGTACACTATGCATCATCACTAAATTAATTGTTTTACTTGATTTTCAAGATATGATAGACTCCTCTTGAATGATAAAACATTCCTCCCATGGTCATGGATTTTGAGTTACTAATATCTCTATCAAGCGGCCAGGATGTTAACTCTCTAATCCGAGAGTGATGAATCCTCTATTGACTCAACACTATTCTCTCTACACTTTGTCATACACCCAACAACCGTATCAATTACAATCTGATTAAAGATTGCTTTTAACGACGTCAAAGTACATAACTCCATGCATAGAATAAATAAAGGTCTCAAGTCAAAAGATCAGTTACGCTCGTTCATAAGAGGAACAACCAATGATGTTTAATATGTGGTCTCCTCTCAAGTGGGTCGTGTCCAGTGTACCTCTAAACTCAAGGCACCCCCAAGTACAACTTGGATATCCATCTCTCAATTTATCTTGACTTAGTCATACTCAGCATTGATCTAGATATCTATGTCCCCTCTAGATATCTATCCGATCAAGGACTATTTTCATATTAATATAACCATTAATCCATAGGATTTTATCATTAATTATATACGTACAGAAAAGTAAATGATTAATGATAAATACTTGCTTATATTAAATAATTATCCATAAATATATAAGAGTATCTTGGTACATAAGTGCACACACTAACATAATCTATCTCATCTCTAGGGGTGGGCACGGGTTGGGTTTTGTCGAATTTGAATAGTTATAATGAGGTACCCGATATATTGGGTAGAAAAAAATACTCAATCACTACCCAATGTGGCCGGGTACCCGAGTAATATCTGATATCCGATGTCGAGTACTCGACAAATTTCTTTTTTTTTTAAAAAAAAATATTAATGGAATAAATGAGAAGAACTTTATACAACTAACAAAAGTTAAACAAAGAAAAATTTGGATGACAAAATAAGTAGAAAGAGATAAAATCATAAAATTTATGTTTGATTTTAAATAAACGTATGAACATATGTTTTCCTTTGATGATAAGGAAAAAAAGAAAAAACATTCATCTCCAACTAGTTCTTCACTTTTAATCTAAGATGATAAACAACACATCACTGCTTCTAGAAGGGTATTATAAGTGTGGTTTAAAATTTCATTTTCATGTTAGGTGAAATGAGCAAAATTTATCGTTTCGTCCACCGCCCAACACTGCGGGCCATCGCGAGCTACTGCTGGGTAGCGGCGGAGATGCTCGTGAGCACGCCAATGAAAGAAAACTTATGTTTTAATAATTAAACTTAGGTTAATAATTTCAAACAATTCTCAATTATAAATAGGATAATATATTTGATTTAATCAAACCCTAATAAAACTATTACATTGATTTAATATATATATATATATATATATATATATATATATATACAGTTTTGATATCCTGTACACCCATATGTGCACGACCGTGGGCGACAGCCGACGTGGATGCGTGACGCGGCATTAAAAATGGTTTAAAAACGTTTGTGCGGGCTCGCTGCCTCGCGCGGGAGAAATTTCGCCCCGTTCCTCAGTAATTGCTCTGGTGAAAACTTCACCAGTCTGCTTGTATAGGTTTCCTCTCCTCAGTTTCCCCTGCACGCTCAACCCTAATTGCATCCCCTTCCGGCGGC
>JBBUKS010499380.1:0-14452 GCA_038050645.1 Hedychium gardnerianum | reverse complement strand
GGATCAACTCTAAGTCCCTATCTTTTTACACTAATAATGGACGAACTCACTAGACACATTCAAGACACAATATCGTGGTGTATGTTGTTTGCAGGTGATATTGTTTTGGTAGATGAGACACGTGAAAGAGTAAATGTTAAACTAGAATCTTGGCGGAAAACACTAGAAGTGAAAGGTTTTAGACTTAGTAAAGTAAATACAGAATATATGAAATTTAAGTTTAACAATATTAGACATAATGAGACAATTGTTAAAATAGGAGATAATGAGTTGTGTGGAACTGAGAGCTTTAAGTATTTAAGATCATTTTTGCAAAACGATGGAGGGATTGAGAGAGATGTCTTACATAGAATACAAGCAGGATGGTTGAAATGTAGGAGAGCGTCGAGTGTTTTATATGATCTTAAAGTATCTCTAAAACTTAAAGAAAAATTCTACAAAACGACAGTTAGACATGCTATGTTATATTAAATATTGGGCTATGACTCGAGCACATGAGCAGAAGATGAGAGTTGCAAAGATGAGGATGTTAAGGTGGATGTTTGGACATACGAGGATAGACAAAATAAAAAATGAGAACATTAGAGAGAAAGTCGGAGTAGCATCTATTGAAAAAAAACTCGAGAGACACGTTTGAGATGGTACAGACATATACTTAAACGATCAATAAATGCTCCAGTTAAGCGATGTGAAACTATGACAAATACACACATCAAACGAGAAAGACCAAAAAAGACTTGGTTAGCAATAATAAAATAAGATAAAATTTATTTAAGTATAGATGATGATATAATAGGGAATAGAGCCCAATGGTGTAAAAGGATTCATATAGCCGACCCCACATAGTGGGATAAGACTTGGTTGTTGTTGTTATACCAATTATAGCGTATTCTTATTGCATATTTCCCCGTGGTAATGCAACTTTAAAAATTCGAACAACCAATAATTGGCCACAAGCCCATATGAAAAAAAAAAAAAACTAAAGTTGCATTAGGCATTGTCAATCAGTGCAAAAAGTGTTTAGACTTTAAACCAGATAAAAATTGATTTTAATAGTTCAATGAAAGCAAAGATCCTTGTGGTAAGATACAAATTGATGGGACTAACTCTTTGTGGTTGATGGATGCAATGTTTATAGTTACTTTACTCACAGAGCAATAACCACAATAGATGCAGGGAGAACATCCTTAAGACATGATTCGGATTTTGGTTATCTTTTTCCAGCAATATATGACAAGCATGATACTTAATGTGGATAAAAACTCCCACTAACTTAAACACTATTAGGACCCCACTTGTATGATCCAAGAAGCTATAGAACACACAAGCTAAATCCTCAACAGCAAAGCTGAGCTTTCTAAGAGGCCACAGAAACTGAACATTGGAGGATGCTTACCCAACGTGACCTATAAAAAAAAAGGCGCTCTTCAATCGATAGATTTTCAGCATTTTACTGAACCCCACACTTCACTTTCACTAATACCCAAATCACGCATCACACTTTCATATTTAACAAATCACACACTTCTTTTCTAAAATACCCCTCCGTCAGTACACACTTACCCGACCCACCCGAGCCACTGAAGCACATTTAAAATATCAAAAAAAGGGCACGTTTCATAGGATTTTAAAATACATTGGTCTTGGTTTGGATTGAATTTGACAACCTAAGTCCATTAGTGTACAAAGTCCAGATACATAAATTTTGAACATGATCAAACTTGCAAGAAATATATAGGAGGTGTTGTTAAGTAAATATGAAAAATCTAAGTCCATCAGTGACTTTGTGATAAAATTATATAAGGTTGGATTTTTTCAAAAACTCACAGCAATATAAATAGAGTGTGCAATCTAGCTTGGAGGGCATGGTTATACTCAGGAGACTTGTATGGTCTTGATTTGAATTAATTTGAATATGCCTAAGGTTATCAATGACTTTTGGCCAAAATTCATTGATAAGACTAAAGCCACCAGTAACTTTTGGCCAAATCTCATTGATGAGGCCAAAACTTATTGATGATAGTACAATGTCTGAATTTAAAATTTTCAACATGGTCACATTTAATGGGGTCTCAGGAACATTGGTGTTATTGTTGAGTGATGATAGCCCTAAGGTGAGTTTTGACCAAAAGTCACTGATAGTCGTACAATGTCCAAAATCTAAAAATTTCAACATGGTTAGAGTCAAGAGAGTCCTAGGAACACAATGATATTGTTGTTGAGTGAATATAATAGGCCTAAGTCCAATAGTGAGTTTGTGCTAAATTTACACTCAGTATAAATTTTAGAAACTAACAACAATTTATTTGGGGTGTGAAACCAAGGTTGAAGGGCATGGTTACACTCAGAAGCCTTTTAGAAATGTATTGGTCTTGATTTGGATTGAATCTGATAAGCCTAAATCTATGTTTTGGCTAAAAATCATTGATGGTTGTACAATGTCCAAAATCTGAAAATTTCAACATAATCAAAGTCAGGGAGTCTCAAGAATACATTGGTATTGTTGTTGAGTGAATATGATAAACCTAAATCCAATGGTGAATTTGTGTCAAATTTACTCAAAATTGTATAAATTTTAAAAACTCACGATAGCCTATCTACCAAAGTTAGAGGGTATAATTACACTTAAGGGACTCCTAGAAATGCTTTAGTCCTAGTTTAGATTGAATTTGATAAGCCAAAGTCCATTTGTAAGTTTTGGACAAAATGGTTGTACAATGTTCAAAATCTAAAATTTTCAACATGGCAAGAATCACATTGGTGTTATTGCTGAGTGAATATGATAAGCTTGAGTCCAACAATGGATTTGTGTCAAATTTATTTAAAAATTGTATAAATTTCAAAAACTCACAAACTTGTAAGAATGCATTGATCCTAGTTTAAATTGATTTGGATGTGTCAAAGCCATCAATGACTTTAGCAGGTTTCGACCAAAAGTGCCTTAAGCACATCCAAATCAATTCAATCCATGACTGATGCATTCTTACAAGTCTCATGAGTGTAATCACTCCTTCCAACTTTGGTTCCACACTCTTGATGAAGTTTTTGAAAAAAAAAAAATCAACTTTATATAATTTTATCACAAAGTCACTAATGGACTTAGATTTATCACATTCACTCAACAACAACACCTATATATTCCTAGGACTTACGATCTAAACCTTATAGAATCATCAATGAGTTTTGTCCAAAACTCACTGATGCATTTAATCTCGTTAGATTCAATCCAAACTAATGTATTCTTGAGACTCTCCTGAGTATAACTATGCCCTCCAATCTTACTTTCACGTCCTATTTAATTCGCTATGAGTTTCTAAAAAAAATTAACTTTTTTCAAAGGAGACGAATAGTAGTTTCAAAATCTTATTAATACTTGATCCATTTTTTGAGATTTAAAATGTGCTTTGGTGGCTTGGGTGGGGCGGACAAATGCATGTACGGACAAAGGGGTATTTTAGGAAAGAGGTGTGTGATTTAATAAATATAAAAGTGTGGTGTGTGATTTGGGTATTAATGAAAATGAAGTGTGTGGTCCAATAAAATGTCGTAGAATTTTTTTCCCAAGAGTTTCTAACATAGTTCTTTGTTCAGTAAAATCCTATACAAAACCTACCTCAACCAAACTCCACTTGATAAACCAAACAACAATCAATTCACATCAGTTAGAGTCACCCTAAACCAACTCATTCACTCCAACCATGCTATTTATCTTAACCAACACTCATCGCTTAAGGCTAAATTGCGTCCAACTCGGATGAATTTGTATGAGGCAGAGTCGCTCTAAACAAACTCATTCACTCGACTGAGTTGTTTATCTTAACCAACACTCACGCTCAAGGCTGAATTGCATCCAACTCAAATGAAATTAAGGGTTTCCATTATTTGGTTTATCCAAAAAAAATCAAACCAAACTCAATTTAATGTTAGGGTTAGTTTGGTTTGATATATTTGGCTATATAATTTGATTATGTTTCAATTTATTTTTTTGAAAATTGATTTTAAACCGAATAACCAAAATCCATGTGTAATGTTTTCATATTTCCATTAATGAAAAATTATATATAACATTATTCTTTAAATTTTAAATCAAAAATAAATTCATATTTTTTACTCCTTCAATTTCTCTATTACCATATATGTGTGCTACATAAGATTTTTCAAAAAAAAAAAAATTACTATGCTAACATAGATGGATTTGGACTCAGCAAGGGCAAGCTCAACAAGCCCCAAATTTACTTTGACCAAATTCCACCCACTTTGTAGCCATCAAGCTATAATCCCAATCAGGGCCCAAGACAATCAGTATAATTGACTGAATTCCATTATGTGTTATAAAATTACTAGTAAGGTTACTAATTGGGGAGAGAATAATATTTTCGAAGTCAGCAACTGAACCTTTTGAAATCATCTAAGAAATAACTGTTTGTTCCCAAAAAGAAATGTCGCAAAAATAATTATCCACAAACGTCATTTTTTAAAGAATGTGAGTTCAAACTCTTTGAATATATGAGTCACCACTTATGAATAGTTTAAACCTACATGCTTGTCATTTGAAAATCAAGGCAAAGAGAGCTAAAACAAGCATATATGCATCACTTGTATTTCTGCAGGAAAAAGTCGAGAAAGACGCCATCTGTTGCACCATCTAACACTAAAATAAGCTTCTTAAAGAATAGAATAGTGAAATAGTTCCAAAATTTATCCTTAAATCAAAAAAACAGGTTTAACAAATTTAGGAAAAATAAGTTGACATGAAATGTACAGCGCAAACAAACCAAAAATGTATTAAAATTGCCCTTACAGTCTGTACGGCAAGAAAGACAAGCAGCACGTCTCTAGCTACGAAAATACGGAATTTTATTTTACGCCATGCGTAATCCTCCAGAAATTCTACACGCAGATGGAACTGAGCCTTGCATGTTGTGCAGTGAGAGAAGGCAGATCCTTCCTGTAAACAACAGGAAAATTTGATCATCAAAAAATAGAAGAAAATAACAGATCATTTCTTTCTGATATGGAAAAGTAATGAGCATATAAACTCTCTACAATAACAACTATCAAAAGGCTTATTAATCAATATCAACTTTCTCAGTTCTTGAATGTGAGAAAAAAAAAACAAGTTTTTAAGGCTGTGAATGCATAAATTCAAAATGTAAGAACAAATTATGTAAATGAAGCTCAAGGTAGAACTAAGAACTAAGGAGATTACAAATTTTTATCAGAGAAAATATTAGTTGAATATCTTTTACATAGAAAAACAAGTAAAATAGGGAAGAAAACAGCTTGGTGTTTTCCTCTTGGTAGCGGGGAAGCTTAACCACACTAAAGTTTGCTTAGTAATGTCCATCTATACAATATATTATAACATTTAGAAGAGCTAATAATATCAGTTTAACAAAGTTTACGTACTTTCTCTGTGCTTGATGCAGATGGGTTCGTTTAAAATCAATTTGTTTGCCACTCGTTTCAATCAAAACTAAGAATGATATGAAATGTATTACGAATTTGCATTGATAGCCAAGAAAAATAAGTGGTTTAGGTAGAAAGTTTGCCTTTACTGAACGCCAATGATCAAGGCATGAACGGTGAACAAATTGTTGAGTGCCTTTGCATAAGCATGGAGATATCAATTCATCACCTGTAACAACAAAGTCAATGGCTATTGTATGTATTAATAACTATCTATGATTGCAAATTTACAAAGTCAGGTCAATCAGCTAACAGAAAGTATCAATTAGCAACAAGAATTCATTTTTACAACCAAGAAGGCAAATTTTTGGCAATCTAAGTTTTTGTAAACTATATGAAATCAAACGTGTACAATGATATTTCATATTTAATAATAAACTTATGGGATCTATGGTTCAACATCTCTGAGATTTCATGTGGGGGTAAACTAAGATTGCTTTGCTAAATGCACGCATAGTCAAGTAGCGCCATCAACTGAATCATTGCACCCATATTTGGCCAAGGTGGAATCAAGTACGTTCATCAGATAACTTTTGCATGTCAAGATGGAAAGACAATTAGAGACATCACCTTGGATTATTAGAAGGTGCAGAGGAGTAGCATCTAATGGATGTGAAGATTACTGGTCCAGCTCTACAGCCCAGAGAGCCCACTTTTGGATCATATCAACCCCAAAAGATCGAAACCCCAAGTTTAGGTGGTTTTGTGCAGCTGTCATCATTAACAGAGATTGATTTCGGCCAGAACAAGGGGGATACAAATTTTCTCACCTTGGAAGAACTTTAAAGCCTAGGAGACATCTTTGGGGAGCATACAGAGGTTATGGAAAATTAGAGAGTTCTTGTCCATGGAGAGCTAGTGAGGACTATGAGAGAATTTTTGTACAAGGTGCAAACATCAATTGTCTATTAGTGGATGGAAAAAAAGAAGAGAGGTCTAGATAAGAACAAGAGAGTTGTATATGGTATCAGAAATGGATTTGTCCTGATTATTTGTACTTTTTGTAGGATCAATAGAATAGTGCTAGGGGAGGGGTGTGAAATAGCACGTCACTTTTTCACGGTTTTCGAAAAGTACGCAGTAGAAATAAATGAAACAAGAATAGGCACAAAAGCTAACATGATTTCTTTTTATTTGGTTCACAGCCCGACGACTGTTAGTCCAAGGCCCGCGATCGTTGATCGCTTACAATGGACAATTCACTAAAAGATCTTCTCCGAATAGCAACTCGGAGACAAAGATTCGCCTTTTTGCAAAGATAAGGGAAGGTAACACGTTTACCGTTCCCTTTGGAAAATCGAGTACAAAAAAGATGATTACAATTTAACTTAAATTATACTGACACTAGATTTAGATCCGAAGGAGAGCGTTGTCGTCGATGCGGCGTTTCGGCGTTGTAATAGAGTTTCGGAGTAGCACGAACATTGTTTGAGCGTAGAAGATTGTTGTTGGAAGCTGCTGGTCGAAGACTTCTTTTATTGACCTATTCGGGCGCCTCGATCCCTTTCGGGCGCCTCGGCTTGGCCTAATATGATCCGCTTCCATCGCAATTTATCCACCTCCGAACGCCTGGATCCCTTCCGGACGCCTAGACGGCTGACGTGGCAGCATCTGAACGAAGTCTCGTCTGAGTCGACCTTATCCCTTCACAGGTGCCTGGAAGCTGACGTGTGCCTACCAATCGAAGCATGTCATCTAGGCTGCATGAGTGGCTAAGCTCAAGGTATTCAGGGCGCCTGGATCCCATCTGGTTGCCCGGACCTCTGGGCGCATGGAATCCCCTTACTCCGACCACCTTCATGCATCACAAAATTAGCATAAACAAATAATAAAGATAAGTAAAACAGTTTGACAGTCTCGGACTGTCCGTTCTGACTTTTGGATTTCCCGTGAAACCCTAGGTCGAATTGACGCCTACTATTCCCTTTCCTGGAACATGTCCTGACATACTTCTCTCATGAGAATTTACCTGGTGCCAAACATCCGGTCCTCGAGACCTGTTTGGACTTTTGCTCAATATCTGATCTTGACCTTCGGGACTTTTCGCTAAATGTCCGATCCTCGACCCGTCTAGACTTCTGCCTGTGTCCTCGACCCCCTAAGACTTTCTACCCGACGTCCTAGATCTACCAAGACTTTTGCCCAGTCCACCTGACCAGGACTTCTTTGCCAAGTCCAATCGACCGGGACTTCTTTGCCTAGTCCAACTGACAAAGACTTCTTTGCCCAGTCTAACTGACCAGGATTTCCTTGTCTAGTCTCAACTAGGACTTTCTAGTTGAGCAACCTGCACACTTGATCAACATCGTTAGATCACAAATAGACTTAACTTTGAACAATTGTCAACATCAAAACTCAGGTTCGATTATCTTGTGCTCCCTGCATCAATACTTTTATATCTCATATTTATAGATTTGGATTTTCTCCGTGGATATAGACTTACACCAAACCACATTAAACTGACCTGTCTTTTTTATGTGTTTTTGCTATTCTCCCAAAAGAGACAAATTTCATTGCATTGGTTTATTATCGAGGTTATTTTGCATTATCGAGGTGCCAAGATTGGATCCATAAGTTGTAGTTTGAGATTGTGGAATCTAGCAAATGTTGTTATAACGGTCTTCAACCCCATCCAACAATATAGAGGGAGGTTTATAATCACATATCCCCATAACAAATCCAATTCTACGAATGATAAGGTTCACTAACGTTATGTTTTCTATGAGGGAAGAAATCAGAAACAAGATGGCAGCACACACTTTTAGTAAGTGAATTAAGTAAGCTCTATGGTGGGTGACAGTTGTATCTACAACTTATGCTTTATTATTTTTATTCGTTGTGGAAAAAAGCAATTTTACATTTAATTATCAAAAGAATTGGATGGTCATGTCAACATATACAAAAATCTAACACAATAGGAAATAACTAAAAAATATTCCTATGTTGAACTGATAATAAAATAAAAGAAATAATGCAGATATAATAACCTGAAAATAATGTGAAATAAACTAGAATAAATTATTGATACTTGAAAATAAAAGATCCTTAAATAATAAAATATTATCTTGCAAACCGTAATACACAACATATAAAATTAATTGAAAGTTATCTATAATTGCACTATGTGATAATAACAAACTAGAAATTAATAATCTAATAATCATATGAAATTAACTAAAACTATCAATTAGTTGTGCTATTTGATAAATAATATTAATGGTAATAGCATGGCTGTCAAATTTGGACCTTAGGATCTTGAGATTCTATGATTCAAAATATCAAGTAGGATCTAAACTGGGCTATGATCTCATGAACATACTATCAGATTTTATGGTTCCTCACCAATCCTACAAATAACTAGAAACATTTGAACATCTGACAATCAATGAAAAGTGGACAACGAGTAATACCATTATTATACATTATAATTAAATTTAGAAAATAGTATGAAATTTAACTACTTTTGCCCATTCAAAATCATATTATATCTTTCATTTATTTTCTACATGAATAATATTTTTATGATATTAAAGCTATGAAAATTTGGAAATATTCATAATAATAGTAGATATTGAAAGTTAAGATATAGGATAAATTCTAAATTCCATATATAATTTTTAAAATGTTAAATTTTAGTATATAAATCATACAATAATCTGATATCATAAGATATATCATATTATAAGATATTAGTATACAAAAAATGTTAGATTTCAAAAAACATAAATCATACAAATGTTGGAAAATATATCCTATTAACATGCACTAATACACTATTAATCTGATATTGATACACGTACTTATAATTGTATATACATATATACTTAGTTTATCTCATAGATTAGACAATTTTATTTATTTTTACATTTTTTTATTCTTGATATATATATATATTCTAAAATATCATATTAATATGCATGTTAATAGATACACATGATAACAATTTTACATGCATATATACTTAGTTTATCTCATGGATCAGACAGATTTATTTTATTTTTCATTTCTTCTGATTCTGTTGCCAATTCTGATCCAACTGATCCTGTGATTTGATTGGCCGATATCTAAGATTTTGAAATGGTTGATACTGATATAGATAGATACACTATAAATGACAACCGTGCTAGCAATTGATCTCCTACATCAGGTTGGGCTAGCTAAGATACGCTGCTCAGAACCCCTCAAAAACCTATTGCTGTTCACCACCCCACTCAAATTTTTAGTTATTTAAAGAAAAGAGCACACCTCACTACAAACTTTGATGGGAACCAAATAGCCCACGGGACAATGGTGCAATGGTTAGGCCCTCCAATGGATAACCAAGGGATCTAAAGTTCGAATCTCAGCTACAGTGCACTGCAGGGAATTTTTCCTCCAGTGAGAAGCAGGCCTAAGAATGCTGGTCATTTGGATGGGCCTCCATTAACGCTTCCCGATTTACCCTGGTGGCCGGTGGAAAACTTCCGTGGGGCCGGGCCGGTCACCCCAGGTTACCCGACCTAGTTAATCATTTCTTTTTCGATGGGAACCCAATAAGGCTACAACTTGTTCATTTAGCTTTTGCATCTTAGTTTTATTCAATGGTGGCTTCGTCTCCATTATAGTTTAACCCTCTCAAATTCACATCATTATATCCAAAAAAATTCATTGTGAATTTAATTGTATCCAAAATACTCAGCATTTTATACCCAATCATGTTATCCCATCACCTAGTCAATTCTAGACAATAGGAGTAGTCCTTTGGAGAAGTCTTGTTTAAATTCGTAAACTTGACAGATTTACCATTTTCATTCAACTTCTTCACCATAACACATTATCCAACCAAATCAGGGATTCTATTTTTCTCTTAATTTCATCCATTGTGTCCATCCTTGCCTTAAAATCTTCCAGGTCTTCTTGTATCCAGGCATTATATTATTAGATTCATATAAGATGCATCAAACTTTGATTTTTCAACATCTTTTGCTATCTCATTCAGATATCAGTATTGATAACTATGGGCTTGAGAATGCATCACATACTTTAGGTACGTAAAGATACAGGGGTTTAATTTAAGTTTGTGTTATCTTATAATGTAGTTTGCTTTCAGTTTATGGTTTACTCATGAGGATGGATTGATCTGTATATATTTCTGACATTGCTCCATGTTCCCACGTCATCAAAGGTTTGTTCTGGTCTAAGCAGGTGCTGAAGAAATTTGCACGGGAGCATGAATCTTTCCCAGCTAATTGACACGGAGACTCACCTAGGGTGTGAATATACACCGTGATAAGATTAATGTAGGACATCACACACACATATTGATACACATATTAATAATCTAAAACACTTGCATAGTTTATCTCATAGATTAGACAATTTTATTTTTACATTTTTCCTGATTCTTTTACAAATTATGCTCCAACTGATCCTATGATCCAATTAGCTGATATTTAAGATTTTTAAATGATTGATATTGGTTCCATGCTATCAACTAATCTCCTACATCAGGTTGGGCTAACTATGATACTCTGCTTAGAACCCCGCAAAAACCTATTGTTGTTTGACACCCACTCAGACTGTTGTCCTTTAAAGAAAAGAGCACACCTCACTTACAAACTTTGATAGGAACCTAGTCAAGGCTACACCCCATTCATTTAGCTTTTGCATCTTAGTTTCATTCACTGGTCACTTCACCTCCATTATAGGTTCGACCTTCACAAGATTCACATAAATTCTCTATTGATAATCAAGAAATCCAAGGAACTTTCCTAATCCAATGTCCAGGGACCACTTCAAGAGATTTAACCTTATTCTAAGTCCCAGAGTATACTGAAAACTTCCATCAAATCCTTATACATTTCCTTCTCTAGTATTACTCTTCACTAGGGATGGATTCAAGAATTAGAGATGGACTGGGCTAGACTAAGTCGGCCGAGGACATCGTAGAAAGAGGTCCAGTTCACTTCGCGTGAGCATGTTACCATCGCCTTTTCCTATATTTTACCAAATTTTAAATTTTTATTGAATGCTTTTTTTCATTTTTTTATGAAATTGTTAAGTTAATTTACCGATAATTATATCAAATTTGTAGACATTGAAAATTTGGAGGCCGTTGACGCCAGCGTTAGAGAGCATACTGCCGACGGTGAGGAAGAGGTAGTCAATTCACGAGCACGGCGCGAGGCCGTGCTCAAACGTCTCTCATAGGACCTCAATCCACAACTGCTCGCCTCCAGCGTCGACGTAAGGGTACGCCAACGTGGAGGACACATCAATCCGGTCGTGGTAGCCGCAGCCGAGGGATCATGTCGGCAACTACACCTCCGGGGGGCAAGGGCGTGGCCAGGGAGGGAGTGGCTATGGCCGCAGCAGTGACAAGGAAAGGGCATGGGGACGAGTAAGTGAGGTCTGAGGAGGGAGGCGATATGTCCGTCCACTTGATGTAACAGCCATTATGACAGGCGTTACTTGGTTATAACAAGAATAATATAACACTAATAATTGAGTAGTGGGAATTCTCCGCCATGTATGGGACACGGTCGGCCTTCGTCAGACTCCGACCTCAGGTGCCTCTGCAAGTCGTCCTCCTTTTCGCCTTCCTCCTCCTCTTCCTCGACGGTGTCGGCTCCTCCCACTTCCCTTCAAGTCACGAGGAGTATCACGATCCTCCAGATTGGCAGCACCATCGACTGCCTCCTCCCCTCGTAGTGCCCGACTCCCCTTCTTCTAGTGAGACCTCCACCCATAGGACAGCTACCGTCGTGGAACCTCAGCGAGATCGATTTTGAACAGATTTTTCTTTGTTGGTGCAGCTCCGACGCCGAGGGGGGGACTGGATGAGGCTCCGGACAAAGTCGGCACCGGCGGATGGAGAGGGATCTGATGCCGTCGAGCCGAGGAAGCCCATATTGTCTATGACTGGTTCGTCCTATTCTTTCCGTCCCTTTCCTTCCCTTCTTCTCTTTCTTCAAAAACGGAAGAAAAAAAATAAATTTCCAAAACAAAAGATTGCATTTGGTAGCAGGCTGGGCTATAGCCCAGGACTGCCCTGCATAGCTCCGTCCCTGCTCTTCACAACCATATCATCTATATAAACTTCCATATTTTCACCATCAAGAAGTCAAATAACTTAATATCAAACTTTGTAGGCTACATCTGAATTTTTTAAAGCAAGAAACATTAATGTTAGAGAAATAAGTATTTTTAGGTATTTGAAATAAGATATAAGACTCATCCTCTTAGGTCATGCGAATTTAATTGTATCCCAAAAAATTTATTGTGAATTTAATTGTATCCAAAAAAAAATTCAGCATTTTATACCCGATTGTGTTGTCTACCATCTAGATCAATTCTAGACAATAAGAATAATCACTTAAGTATGTCTGGTTTAAATTAGCAACTTAACAAATATGCACCACTTCATTCAACTTCTTCACCATAATCACATTAGCCAACCAAGTGATTCTACTTTCATGATAAAGCTTCCAATTAGCAGCTTGTTCCCCTCATCCATTGTGTCCACCCTTGCCTTAAAAAACTTCTTAGGTCTTCTGGTTTCTGGGCCTTATTATTAGATCATATAAGATGCATCATTCTTCTAAGTCCCAGAGTATAGTGAAAACTACATGCACACATATCTACGAGTTTGTTTTCAGTTGATGGTTTATTCATGAGGATGGATTCATCTGTACATATTCCTGATGGTTTATTTGGACATTTGTTTTATACATACTGCTCTTTAATTACACGTTCAGGCACTGTTCCATGTTCCCGCATCATCCGAGCATGAGTCTTTCCAAGCTAATGAACATGGAGACCCACCTAGTGTATGAATACACACATGTGATGAGATTGATGCAAACAATAGAATCACTTGAAAGTAAGACATCATATAGGCAAATGTAGTGATTACATAATGAAGAAAATTGTTTCAAGCATGCTATCGACAATTAATCGAAAGTTTATGTTACATGCCACAAAACTGTATCAGGAACTTGCGAAATGGCATAGGGCATCATAAAAACAACAATCGATGAAAGGAAAGTCACCTGGGACGGAATCGCTCTCCAGGCAGATGCGGCAGCAAGCAGACGAGACAGTGTCAGCCTCTTCGTCCTTGATTTCGCCCAAACCCTGACGAAGCCAGGACGATCCAGTCTGCCTCTGGATGAGGGGATTGGTGTCATCAAGACTCTTCTCCTCGTCCCGGACCATCTGCGCCACGCCTCTCATCCCTAGAAAGAAATCACAAAAAACAACCGTTAATTTCCGCGAAAATCACCAGAAAACATAGCATAACGAGGATTTTCCAGGGCATCTCACCTTCCAGACGAGGAAGAAAGCAGCGAGGGATGGATCAACAGGCGGGAATTGTGAGTGAGGGAGGAGAAAACTATGGATCAACAGGCTGAACGAGGTGGGAATTGTGAGTGAGGGAGGAGAAAACTTGGCGACATCGCCGATCCTACTACGACTCGCAGATTTAGTCCACGCGTACGCGTTAGAAACTCTTTCTTCTTGAAAAGATCGAGCCGACCTAAATGGTTCGAATTTAAATATCACTTGGTCCGAAATTACAAGAGCCTCGTCATTTTTTTAAATCAAAGCGTTTCTCTTTCAAACTTTTTTTTTTAATAAAAAAAGTGTCCGACCTCATCCTCCCTTAAATTATCTTAAAATATATTATTAAATATTATTATTTTTTATCATATATATATATATATAAATTTTGATAATCTATCCATCTTATCTTGTATAATCATGTACATCTACTGAGTTGGTATAATCCTGATCACTGATTATATCATATATATTTTGATCAATGATGTGCAGGTGACCACCTCAGGTGCTCATAGTTGTACAAGATAAGATATATAGGCTAACAGAACTCTCTCTATATTGTGGCAAAAAAGGCAAAACGCTCACCCCAGCGCCCCCGCCAGTCCGTCCCAGGACCAACACGGAGGAGGTAAATCACAGGGGCTAGTCTAGCCAGCCCGAA
>JBBUKS010499350.1:0-14452 GCA_038050645.1 Hedychium gardnerianum | reverse complement strand
AAGAAGTTCTTGATAGTAGCGGTGGACTACTTTTCTAAATGGATGGAGACAGAGGCTCACCCGCATCACTGAAGAGGTGGTAACCAAGTTTTTGTGGAAAAACATTGTGTGCCGGTTCGGGATACCCCACAAATTGGTCTCGAATAACGGCCGGCAGTTTCAAGGACGCCGAATAAAGACCTGATGTGAAGATCATGGCATTCAGCAGGCTTTCACGTCCGTAGCCTACCCGCAAAGCAACGGGCAAACAGAAGTTGTTAATCGAGAGATTGTACGGGGACTTAAGATCAAGCTGACCATGTAAAAGGTAGGGTGGAGGAGTTGCATAGCATTCTGTGGGCTTACCGAACTACCCCTAGAGAAAGCACTGGTATGACCCCCTTTCATCTCGTCTACGGAGGAGAGGCTGTAGTGCCCGTGGAGATAGGCAAGACATCTTTTTGGAGGCTGGCTTACGACCCTAACGACACCTCCGAGCGGCTATTGGATCTCGACCAGATCTCCGAGACCCGCAACAAGACAGCGATTCGGCTCCTAGCTTATCGCCAGCGAATGAACCAGACTTACAACAAACGGGTGATTCCTCGTTCCTTCCAAGTCAGAGATCTCGTTTGGAGACGCATCAAACCAGTGGGCGACGTCAACAAGCTTGACCCCCAGTGGGGAGGGTCGTACACTACCACGCGTAAAACAAGCTCATGAGCTTATTATCTACGGGACGCCCAGGGCAAGGAGCTGGATGGACCATGGACCGCCAGTTACATAAAGCCGCATCACACTTGAAGGCAAGGCCTTGCGAGAGCCGGGGTTGTTCCTGGAATTCACGCTAATGTATTATTTTCCTGATGAATCTATTGCAAGTATCTTGTGTACCCTCTCATTTTTTGTAGACTAAATCCCGGTCCCGGTCCCGGACCGCGGATTCTCCCCCGACTATACCGGTCTCCCGGTCCAAACTCCCCCACACTTGGACATAGTTGGGGTCGAGATCCCAAGACTAAATCTCAATTCCGGACCGCGGATTCTCCCCCGACTATACAGGTCTCCCGGTCCAAACTCCCCCACATTTGGACATAGTTGGAGTCGAGATCCCAAGACTAAATCCCGGTCTCGGACCGCGGATTCTCCCCCGCCTATATCAGCCTCCCGGTCTAAACTCCCCTACACTTGGGGTGTAGAGCCCTCAGGTTAACTCTATGGGGAGTCACTCGCACAAGTACTCGCAAGGCAACAAATAAGGTACTTCATATGCATTCAAATAGTTCAAGACATTACAGATGCAACAGAAGAAAAAAGGAAAAATACATGAGCAGCCGTAAGCTAAATCGATCGTGTCTTCCTCCGGGAGGTCAGCGGTGATCTTGGACACGCTGATCTTGGGAGCAGGGAGGTCCGTCGGCAGCAACCCCATTTCGCCAAGCTGCTTCAGGGTGCCAGACACACCATGCTGAATCAGGTTCAGCATGCGGTTGCCGAGCAACGCGTAGAATTCCTCGGAGCGCAAGAACTATCACCACTTCCCGACCCAACGTCCTTCGTCCCCGGCCAATTCCTCGGCAAGCTCCGCCACCTTGCCCTCAAGCTCCTTCTTCTCCTTTCCCAAAACCTTCTGAATCGAGGCCGCGACAGCTTCTCGGGCGGCGACGGCTGCGTGGGCCTGCTCCAGGAGCGCCCGGGCATAGGAAAGTTCTTCGGCCCACTTGGCCTTTTCCTCTGCCCGGTCGGCGCGAAGGCCTTCCAGAGCGCTCTCCAGCTCGGCGCAAGTGGCTTCGTGCATTTCCGCCATAGTCTTCGCGGACAACAACTCCGCCTAATGGTCGTTCGCCTCATCCCAGGACTTCCTGGTGGCAACTTGTGCCTTGTGCCTGCGTCTCCTCTCCACCTTCAACAGCCGATCCGATTCGGCTAACATAGAGCGGAGCTCCTCGGCCTCTGCTCGAGAACGGGCCAACTCCTGCAGCACCTAAGAATGCTCCTCCGCACGCGGTGCTGGACCCTCCTCAGAGGAGGGTCTGGGGGGTGGGGGGGTTGCCTGACCCTCGGCTCCCGAATGGTCCCGCTCCGCTGAAGAGGCCCAAGGCTCCAGCTCCACCAGCCGATCGCAAGTGATCCGGTATTCGACGAAGGACTTTTTCAGACGGTTCGCCTGAGCAATGGACGTAGCCCATGCCTGTCAAAAACGAGCATTTTGTTAGCCTACCATAAGGAATATCATCCGAAAGTGCTAGGTCTCTTACCTTCGTTAGGTCCCCGACCAGGAAATCAGTCAGCGACAAAAGCGTTTTTTGACCGGCGGTCGCCTGGGCCTCCGCCCATAGCTTAGCCAGCTCCCCTTGAAGGGTCAGAAGCTGGTTCTTAGGCGCCGACGTCTCGCCCGCCGCAGATGGCAGATGCCCCAACAGGATGGCGACACCTCGACTCGGGTCGGAGGAAGAGGTGATTTAGGGCAACTCCTCTAGCGCCGGGGGGGGGGGGGGGGGGGGGGGGTGCCACCCCCCCACAAGATCCTCCCGAGTCCCCGGGAGATCCAAGGAAGGAGGGGAGTTGGCCTCGACGCTCTCTACAGGAGCCTTCTGCCTGGACCTCCTTATTCACAGAGGAACTTCGGAGGTAGTCGAAGAGCTATCCCAGGCCCGCTCCACGGGGGACTCGGGGGACTGTGGGTCGACCACTGGAAGCAGAAGCGTCTCCCGCTTGGCGCGACGCCTCTTTCGGGGCCCCGGTGCCCCCGACTCCTCCGAAGGGGTCTGCTCAAGGAGCAGGGGGGGATCCACTCGAGGGACGGAGAAGCTCTCCTGACCGGACGAATGGGCTCGCCCGACGGAGTCATCACCTCCGCTATCAGCGCATTCCCGCGCTCCTCGATTTCGTCCTCAGACATCTTCGCGATCCGATTGAGAGTGACTCTCAACATGGTTTCAGCTGCACCAAAAAGATAAAATTTCAGTTAGCAATTATAGGTCATAATAGAAGTAAAAGCTTACCGAAGGGAGCTCCCAGCGCTACAGCCACGGGGCTAAGATCGAACCGGTACAAAATACCCTCCTGTAGTAGGGTCCGACTGTCGAATTGTAGGTCCTTCGCCTAACCCAGCGAGTCTTGATATGCTACTTCTGTGCAGAAGGTTCGGGAAGAAGGCACTGGGGGTAGTTCAGTGCGCCACCCGGTTGGCCAAGTCACGGGGGTCGGGGGTCGGATGTAAAAGAACTGCGACTTCCACCCCTTATGCGACGAGGGTAGGTTTTTCAAGAAGCTACAGCCCGGTCGGGCCATGAAATAAAAACCCTCGTCCTCCATCTTCTTCCGATTGAAGAAGTAGTGGAAGACTCGATGGACTAAGGGAATCCTATACAACCTAAAAACTATCACTACGCCGCACAACAGTCGAAAAGAGTTGGGCCCTAACTGGGATAAAGGGATTTGAAAATATTCGGAGACATCCAAGAAGAAGGCAGGAATCGGGAAGCGAAGCCCGTTCATTAGATGACCTTTGAAAAAGGTTACAAAACCCGGAGGAGGACGGTGAGGGCAATCTTGACCGCTCGGGATCACTATCCAGTGGTCATCCGGGATCTCATACGATGCCCTTATTTGATCTAAGTCTCTTCCATTGAAGTCTGATTCCAAGGACATATACCACAATGATGAGGAGCTCTCCTCAGACATGGTGAAAGAAAGGAAGGGGCTGGACACTTACACGAACGCTAAAAACAGGAGAAGGAAGAAGAAGGAAGCAGGCGCAGGCAAACAACAACGCAAGCGAAGGACCTAGCGTTCTCTTAACTCCCTCTTATATACCCTTTGCCAAAGCTTAGCCACCGTTGGATGATCGCACATTGCGTGAGCGGAAAGCAACCACCACCGCTAGATGCGGTGCGAAATCCCACACGCCGCCGAGAGGATCATTATCTCCAGCGCGAACACTTCGGGTTCTGCCCGCTCCATCAAATCTCATTAATTTCCACTACCTCGTCCAAGCACAATGGCATGGTGATGGCGCAACTCTAGAGGAAGATCACGCATGGCCTTCTGCCACCTCCTTGCTTAGATGACATCACGCAAGCCCACACCCCGACCATCCAGTCGGTCAGACTCCCGCTTCCCTCGACTGAACTTGTAAGGGAGGCTTGTGATGCGAGGTCAAGGTAAGCGATACGGGCTTAAGATAAGGAGAACCGGGGCCCAATACCGCCCGGGGTGCATTACCATCCAGGGCAAGGAAGTTTCGCTTGGGGAACAACGCCAATCGGGGCCCAGCCGGACCAGCCCGGGGGCATCACCAGCCGGGGTCCAACAGGACCCGCCCGAGGGCCTCACCAACCAGGGCCCAGCAGATCCTGCCCAGGGGCCTCACCAACCGGGGCCCAGCAGATCCCGCCCAGAGGGCCTCACCAACCGGGGCCCAGTAACTCCCGCCCGGGGGGCATCGCCTTCGAATAGAGGTCCGGGGGAAAGACCAAAACCCTGAGAAACGAGCCTCGTATTCCCAAGATGGGTAAAGCCCAGGTCACTTAAGGCCCAAATCCGCAAGGTCCAAGCCTATTTTCCAAGGATAGGGAAAAGACTAGACCCTGGGAACCCTGATGGGCCACGTGTCTCCCTGCTACCACATGTACGAGATATGTAAAAGATACGAGGGGAGGTCGCTCTCGCTGGGGTAATACGCCCCCATATATTCGTCATTAATGACGCACAATCATAAGGCGGTAGAAAACCAGTATAAAGGCATCAGAAGAGGTATTAAAAAATATATACTGAAAATACTCCCTACTACATTTTTTTGAGCATGCTACCCTGATACTGACTTGAGCGTCGGAGGGGCCTTGCCGGAACCACCCTCGGCAGTCCTGCTGACCTTTAGAGTTCCTTTTCTTTCTTCAGGGCTCATGGAGGACTATAGGTTGCAGCCTTGCTCACGTCGTTTGGAAGCCCCACCATTGTCGTAGCTACTCCGCTGGTGGCTCATTCGTTGACTTGCTTCTCCGACGGGAACAATGCATATCATAAGCAAATCAAATAGTCAAACATAGGTAGGAGTCAAATACAATACCAGATAAGTCAAAGCATCATAAAGTTTAAAGTCAATCTAACAAACATAGAAAATAACAAATCTTAAGAAAAACAGCTGGAGATCTAATCAGATGAAGGTGGGGGCTGTTGACTGATGTGCCAAGCTCGGAGAAAGCCAAACATGTCATGTTGCACCTATTGAATCTCATGTTGCTCCTGTTACATCACTAGATGTGTTTGTCGAATCTCTAGTTGATGCTACGCAAGAGAGTTAAGATGTCCGTCGATAAGATCTAGACGTTCATGAACCCTCTGATAGCCTCCCTGAGCACGAGCATCTGGCTCGAAAGGTGATGCATGACATTTGTACTTGTACTGGTTCGGGTTCTTCGAGCTCTTCAGGCTCTGGGCACATGCACCTCTCTTGTGTCATTCCTTGAAAACTAAGGTCTGGCCATCAATTTTTATCTCAGCCAAGGATAACTACCTAATGCCAATTTTATCATAATGTCAAGATAGGGGTTTAACAACACCAGCAGTAGTAGTGTTTATGCCATATGATGAGAGCATGGCAATCATGATGTGACAATAGGCCATATGGACTATTCCAAATGAACTATATCCGGAATAATGAATAATAGTCTTGAAGACCCAGAGACCTATATCGATGTCAATATGATGCTTTAGAACATACATAAGAAAAAGGTGATATTGTCTGAGGACTGCCTGATCCCTTGTGGCTAGAGGGACACAACCTACAATGGCTTTGTAGAAGGCATTGTCACGTGGACTTAGATTTAATGAACTTATTGTTATAGGTCTAGGACCGTCAAAGAAGTCAACATACATAATATCCAAGGTTAAATGAGTATAGGGTGTTGGCAAGGTCTCAGGGTAGATGGGAAAGGCATAAAACTGATCATTTGTCGTCTTAGAATAATATTTGAGTATATCAACAGTAAAAATGAAATCACAACATGCAACCCTAGTTTTGTAGTTGGATGAGGTTATGATAGAATTCAGTACAAAGTTCGAAGTTGATAAAATGCATGCAGGAAAAAACTATAGGATCTAAATAGAGAGAGGGGGGGTCAATCTTGTTCATTTTAAAACCTTCTTTTGTTCCCGTTTCGTGTGAATCAAGTAGCAGCGGAATAAGTAAAACAAATATGGAAACACAAGTTTTTTTCACTTGGTTCATAGTCCAATGACTGCTACTTCAAGACCCGCGATTCTTGATTACTTTGATAGGCAATCCACTATAGTTCTTCTCTCCGAAAGCTTTCGGAGAAGAAGCAAACTCGTACCATGAAGAAGGAGAATAGTTACAACACTACTATTTCCTTAATTGAATGCAATAGACAATATACCGACAATGTGAAGAGTGCAGATCAAGAGTAGGTTGTCGGTGTGCCTCATGGCATCGTAGTAGAAGATCTTGTATGAACAGTAGAAACAAAAATGAGATGGAGAGTGGAGAGAATTGATACTGAGCCTCGGATCTCGAGACTTCTTTTATAGGCTTTTACTAGTTGACTGATACCTTTCAGTCGACTGATCCTTTATCAGGTGACTGATCTCCACGTCCTTCCTTGTTTGCTCCTATCTGATATGGTCGATCTCGCAAATCACACTAATCAGTTGATTGAACCCTTGATTAGTTGACTGATCACCTAAGGTTTCCTTTCCTGCGTGATTTGATCTGATCGTCTACTCTTTCCATCTTTGATCAATCGATCGATACTCCTTATCAGTCGACTAAATCTTGTTTTCTTTTTTGTTAGATCTTAAATCTTCACTATGCTTATCACCTTGGATTAGTCAATTGAACCTCCCTATTCAGTCGATTGAACATCTCGGTCGATGATAACTTTATTTTTTTGCAAAACAAAGTTAGCACAAAAATAATACAAAGAATGATCCTGCAAAACAGAGTTAGATAATAGATAATAATATATATGAAGATAGATAGATATGACGGTTTTGATCTCGACTTAGAAATCTTCGTTGGTTTCTTCAATCGGATCATTGCCTAAAGTTTGTCCCTACTGGGACACGACCTCACCACTTCACTCCAGGAGCTTATCTTAACTTACCCGTCAAACATCTGGTCCTCCAGACCTATTTGAGATTTCTCTGTTCAGTGTTTGATCAACCTGATCCACTAAGACTTTCTTGCAAAACTGAATTACAATAATGTAAAATATAATATCAATACTGTATTTCGATTTACCAAACATGTTGGTTCGATCGACCTTGCGCGGTCGACAAAAAATCTTTCGGTCACACTTGCTTGGAGTTTACTCCTTCAAAACTTCTCATTACCTAGAGTTATCTCCTCTTAGGGTTTTCCTTTGCCAAACCTCCGGTACTACAGACCCGCTTGGACTTGCTAATCACTCAGTAAATTACTCACCCTTGCCTAACCTCCAATTAGGATTTTCTCTTGTCTAACCTCCAGTTAGGACTTTTCCTTTCCTAACTGTAGTTAGGTTTTCCCTTGACTAACCATAGTTAGGAATTTTCCTTGCCTAATTGCAGTTAGGACTTTCTCTCGCCTAACCTCCAGTTATGACTTTCCCTCTACCTAACTGTAATTAGGAATTTCTCTTGCCTAACCTCCATTTAGGACTTTCTCTTGCCTAACTTTTAGTTATGACTTTCGCTTGTCTAATCGCAGTTAAAATTTTTTTTGCCTAACCTCTAGTTAGAACTTTCTCTTTGCTAGTCATTTAGTCAATCTTGACTTGACTAGGTCAACCTTGACTAAACTCTATTAAACATATTATCAAACAAACATCAAAATCTAAAGGTTGATTACACCAACAAAAACTTTAGACATGACATAATAATTGAGTATTTCTACAACATTTGGGTAGTAAGTGTCGTATAAAGACATGTCAAGATATCTAGATCATAAGGGAATAAAATCCCTGATCCTGCCTGAGACTGCCGACGAACAAACCACCAGTGAGTTGGTGCAGAGGTTGACTAGGTCGTTGGTCACCCTGAAGAGAGCAAGGAGTGATGGGATGTTCCACTGGAGCCTAGAAAGAAGAAACTAGGAAGAAGAGGGTTAGAATAACGGTCGGGGGTGTCCCGGCTCGAACACTCCGATGCTCAAGTTAACATAGGGGCTATCGAGGAACTGAAGTAGAAAAAGTCCATATGGTTGTGTGCGTGTACCTGCATCCGCAGGGGTAGATGACCTTTTATAGAGTTGCAGCTACACTCTCACGTTCTCCATGTGCTTCAAGATTCGTTCTTACATTACCCACATTTCCTGGAATAAATGGCTGTGTTTTCCCACTTTCTTTGAAGAAAACGGTTGCGTTATCTGTGTCTTCCACGAGCAACGGATCAACACCTCGCCCATGGAATCAAGAATGGTATGGAGTCAGGGACGATGTCGAGCCAGGAGCACCTGGAGTTAGGGATGATGTGGAGTTGGGAGTGCATGGAGTCAGGGACGATGTGGAGCCAGAAGTGCTTGGAGTCGGGGATGATGTGGAGCCGGGAGTGCCTGGAGTCGGAGACGACATGGAGCCGAGAGTGCCTGGAGTCGGGGACGATGTGGTGGAGCCGAGAGCGCCTGGAGTCGAGGACGATGTGGTGGAGCCGAGAGCGCCTGGAGTCAGGGATGATGTGGAGCTGGGAGCGCTTGAAGTCGGGACGATGTGGAGCTGGGAGTGTTGTGAGTCGAGGATGGCATGAAATTGGGAATCTACCTTCTGTTGACTTTGACCACCACCTAAGCAGGACTATTGACTCCTTCTTAACCCTGGGCGCCCTCCGATTACCTCCCATATCACTCCCTATTATAAAAGGTTCATTTATGTTCTTTAGTAGGGAATCTAGGGTCTTGGCTGGAATTAGATGGACCATCCTAGTTTTGAACGTTCTGTCGTTTCTTTTGTCTACAAAGATAGGTAATATAAAGAAAGAAAGACAAGACGATATTAAAGACCAAATTTTAAGAATTTTAACTAGGCATCGTGGATGTTTTCGAAGAGTTTTGGAGACCTTTAGGGGTTGAAAACAATCATTGGCGATGCTGGGAAAGAGAGGAAGAGGTGAAGGTTTGGGATGAGGGTTTGGTTGGCTTCAAGTGCATTTTTATAAGGGTGGATTAGTCGACTAATAAAGTTAATGTGCAGGCAACCGTTCTGATCCGATGGGACTGAATGGTCCGAGTTACGAGGTTCAGTTGACTAATAATTAATTTATTAGTCGACTAAACACATTAGGTCATGTCAACTTTTTCAACTCCCGAGTCGACCTAACGTGTCAGGCTAACTTTTGGCTTATCGAGGTTTATCACTTGACTGATAAGGGTTTTTCGGTCGACTAATAAGGGTTTTTTTAGTCGACTGATTGGATTATTCAAAAATTTAAATTTTGAATTCGATTTGACTTTTGACCATTATCGATCGACTAAATATCGACTGAATGACTTTTTATCCAAAAAATTAAAAGATGTTGTTTTCAAAATATTTAGTTTTAAAATATATCATCTAAGAATTTGCCCTTGAGAAAATGTCTAACTCATTTTTCCTTAACTCACTTGATATTGAATAATCAAATAAGTTTAGTGTGTAATTAGTCATGTTTAGTGATCGGTTTAGAGTTTAGACCCCTTGGTTCATGTCGATGGGCTTGTCTACATCTGAAACTTGGGGTAGATCCTAATATCTCATGCCCGTCTACATGACTTAATACACAAACATGACTGCTTAGATCTATTGGTTCATACAATCTATGGTAGAGCCTAGGCTAATTCCAAAACAAAACAAAAGTAGATAAGTAAAATATTATCACAAGTCAATTCTATGAATTTGAACATAAAAATTTATTTAATTTTAATTGACATCTCATCGATTCTAAATGATCAAGTTGTGTGAGATGATTTGTTTGAAGGTTAGATTATTTAGTTGAGTTTATTTAATTTAAAACTTTGAATTATGTTTGTATTAATTTTAAGTTTAGAATCTTAAGTCATCAAATTAAATTAAAGTTAATTTTGAATTAATTAATTAAGTTCAGTTTAAAGTTAATTAAATTAACGTTAATATCGAATTAAGATTAATTTAAATTGAATTCAGTTGAAATTAATTAGGTTGATTTCTGATTAAAAATTAATTAAGTCAAAGTTGATTATTAATAAGATTAAGAAAAAAATATATTAATCAAATTAATTTCGAATTTATTTTGAATTGAGTTAAAGTTAAATTAAAATTAAGGGTGATAAATTAATTATTAATTCAGAATTATTTTGAATTTAATTAAGTTAAGATTTTCAATTAATTATTTGTTTTTAAGGATTAATGAACTAATTAAAATTAGGTCAAACTAATTATTTCAGATATAATATTAATTATTATTTGGATTAATTATTAATATTTAAATTGATTAAGATTAAGTTAGTTTCGGATTTAATAATTAAATTAATTAAGTCGAGATTAAATTAATTAGGTTAATTTCTGATTAATAATTAATTAAGTTATTAATCGGATTAAGAAAAAGTATTAATCAAATTAATTTCGAATTTTGAATTGAGTTTCGATTTGAATAAGTTAAAATTGAATTAGTTTGGAATTAGTTAATAGTAATTAATTAAATTAGTTATTAATTTAGAATTGATCAAGATTGATTTAGAATTAATTAGATTTATTTTGAATAAGTTAAAATCAATTAGGTTAAAATTAAAATTTATTAAATTAAATATTATTCGGATTAATATTTAACATTAATTATTAATTGGATTAATATTAATTATTATTTGGATTAATATTAACATTAATTATTATTTGGATTAATATAGGATTTAATTATTACGTTAAAACAGATTTAGAATTAATTTGATTAATTTTTATTTTTAAAATTAATTAAGATGATTATTGTTAATTTCGAATTAAGTAATGAATTTTGGTTTAATTAAATGTTAACGGATTGATTTAATTAATACTTAATTTGATTTGTTTTATAGATTAAGATTAGTTAAGTTAAAATTAAAACAATTTCCGTCTAAATTAAGTTAAATAAGTTAATTTTTATTGATTATTGTCAACTTCGAAACAAATTGATTAACTGATTTAAAATTAATTAATTAGTTATTAATTAAAATGAGATTGATTAATTTTTGGATTAATTAATTAGATTATTGATTTAGATTAAATGAGTTCATCGAGAAAGAGTTTATAAAATAAATTTCTAAACTATGATGAGTTATAATGGATATAATTAAAGTAATCATATGACTAAGATAAAGTTTTTCCAAAATAACTAATCGAAAAAACTTAATACTAGATTTTGGTCTAACTAATTCATGTTTGATTGAGATATTTTCAGTTAGATCTGCTAACCGTTCTAAATTATCAAAAGAAACTAAGCATGCATAATTAAAATAATAAAATAATCATGCAATTAATTTAATAAGAAAGAATGATTTTTCTATCAGCTCCCTTTAATCATAACTTAGATAAGGTCTATTTAGATAATGAATTTGATTCTCGGGGATCTAATATTGATTTGGTCCAACTTTGTTAGTTAAACATGCGTTGGGGACCAATACTTGAACTTGTTTTCTAATATTTTGATTAAACAAAGATGAGTAAGATTTGTTTATTGTTTTAGCTTTGTATCCGAGTCCAAATTTATTGTACATGGGTCGTTGAGACCCAAGCATCATATTTAAATACTTGGAGTCTAAATTGAACCTTTCTAATGTTTCTTTGAGTCCCTCCACTTGGCCTTCTAAGATGAAATTTTCTTTCTCAAGTCTTGCAACATGAGTTGAGTTTCTATCTTGAAAATGGTTAGTTGAGGGATTCAAGTTGACTTGTTCCTTAAGGTGCTTGACTTCCTTAAGGAGCAGGTTAATCTGATCCTTAGATTTAGCTAATTTTTTAGATAGACATGCAATTATTTTAAGCCTTTTATTTTCTAAAAGAGAGGTTATCTCATTTTGTCCTTATGAACCGGACACAGATTCGTAGCTTGATTTGGACTCAAACTCGATTCCTTGGCTTGACTTGGACTTAGACTTGGATGTGTCGTTTCTTACCATAAGTGCCATGAAGCTTGATTGCTTCGGTTCTTCCGTATCCCATTCCTCCGAAGATGACTCGTCCTAATTAGTCTTGAGTGTTTTCTTCCTTCTAGATTTCTTGGGTTTCTCCTCCTTTAGGTTAGGACATTCATACTTATAGTGACCTTTTGCGTTGCACCCGTAGCATGTTACCTCCGATTTAGATTTGCTCGAATTGTTTTGTATCACCTTTTTGAGATCTCTTTTGAAAAACTTCTTCTTGGTGAACATCTTCCGGACTATGTTTATGATTTCTTCTTCATTGTTGGAGTTTGAGTCTGACTCACTTTCGGATTCTTGTTTTGGCAGGGATTTGATCTTGGCTTCTTTGCTTCTATTTTATCTTGCAAATAAGGCAATACCTTTCTCGGTTTAACTCAAGTTAGCCAGCTCATGTAATTCTAATTCACAAAATATTTTGTCTAATTTAATTAATGAAAGATCCTTTGAAACTTTGTACGTATCTACCATAGATGCCTATAAAGAGTTTCAAAGGAAGGCTTTTAGGGCATACCATACGATGTCACAATTTTCAAGTTTGTGTCTAATCAGGTGGAGCTCGTTCAAGATGTCCTTAATCCTTGAGTGTAGTTGACTAGCGGTCTCTCCATCTAGCACTTTATAGTTGAATAATTGATTTAAAAGTAAATCACGCTTCATTATCTTGGAGTCGTTCATTCCTTCATGATGCTCAACTAGTTTGTCTCATAATTCTCTAACTCAGTTGAGTTCTTCCTGTGTAAGCCCTCATTGTAGTGTATTCATTGCCTTGTAGTTGATTTGGGCATTCTTCTTCATTTTCGGATTCCATTTATCTGGATCTAGTGGTTCTTAGAGTTTGCTTAGTGTTGTGTATCCTTTTTTGACACTGAACCACATGTTGATGTTGGATTTAAGGAAACACTCCATCCTCCGTTTTCAGTAGCTAAAGTCTTCTCCATTGAAGAGTGGTGGGCAGACGATGATATATCCTTCTTAATGAGAATTTGACGTTCTTGCAAAATAGTATAGACTCAAAATATTCCAAGACTTGGTCTCGGGGTAATTAGAGCAATGGAAAGAAAATAAATAACGAGATAAAAAGAATGCTATAGAGAAAAATAATGAGAGTAAAACTTTTTAAAGAAAAAAAGAAAAAAAATTAATAGGCTCAAAAAGTTGTTAAACTATTTCAGAGCAATTTGGCTCTGATACCAATTGTTGGATCGAAATAGACGAGAGAGGGAGGGTGAATCTCGTTCGTTTAAAACTCTTCTTTTCTTTTCGTAAAACAAAGTAGCAGTGGAATAAGTAAATACAAACACGAAAAATACAAGTTCTTTTTTACTTGGTTCATAGTCCAACGACTACTATTCCAAGGCCAGCGATCCTTGATCGTTTTACGATGGACAATTTGTTGGTGTAGTTTGCACTAATAGTCTAATCCTAGGTTTTGATGTATGACAACGGGTTAAAGTTAGACTGTTGTTGTTTAACACAAGTTGAGCTAAGTGTGCAGAATTAACTAACTTGACGGATCTAGAAGACCAGACACTAGGCTGAAGTATAGATGTACAATTCTGGCAGGAAGACCAGTTGGATTAGAGAGGACCAGACAGTTGGTGGGAAGTCTAGTCGGGTTAGGGAGGACCATACGATTGGCTGAAGTTTGGATGTGAAATTCTAGCAGGAAGACCTAGTGGGTCGGAGATCAGACATCGAGGAGGTTACTCGACAAATAGTAAGTAAGGTAAGCATAGGAGGAGAGAGATCTAGTGAGGACGAGTTCCAGTTAGAACTTAGGCATTGATCCATCTTAAATCCAACCTGAAAGTTAAGTTGAGATTAGATTAGACCCAGACTAGGTCTAAGTCATATTTATCATACATTTATTTTGTACTAATGTGTTTTTCAGGAGTTAAAGCTTCGAATCAATAGTACTCCAGCTATAGAGGCGACTCGGTGTGATGGAGGTGCCTCATAGTGTTGGGGGCGCCTCGGATGGCTAGGGGCGCCTCAGCGCTGAAGGCATCTCAAATGGATGGAGGTGACTCAGCGCCTGGATAAGCGTTGTTGACACACGCGGGGCTAATGGAGGCACCTTGGACTGCATGGAGGCACCTAAGAGAGGACAAGATGTGATTTTCTTGAATCCGATCAGTCTCAATGGAGGCACCCCGGAGCATTGGAGGCGCCCTCAATGGGCTATATTAGAGCATCTCGACCAGCAGCCAAGTATCAGACTTCTAAATGTTGTTTCGACTTCATACTGCTACACCGAGCTCTCCAACTGCTGTGCTATGACTCTAATGCATCGAATTGACGCTGGAACCACCTATTGCAGCAAAATCCTCACCAACACACAAACTCACAACT
>JBBUKS010499330.1:0-14455 GCA_038050645.1 Hedychium gardnerianum | reverse complement strand
GATAATCGAGAGATCCTTAGTGACAAAGAATTCTCATTCAATCGAACACTTGTGCCCTTAGTGACAGAGGGCACCGATACGTATTCCATTTTCTAGAGTTAAAAGACCTTGACATAGGAATTTACCTTAGTTCATAGGAGTAATGTTGAAAATTAGGTGATGATCATGTCATAGGGGCATTATCTAACATCATAGTAAAACCGAAAACCTAGAATCACTTCCTAAACCAATCTTCACTTTCATCTAACTTGGACCTAGATCTCTCACTCTCTTAAGAAATCTCTCTTTCTTGAGTTTATAAACTCATAATTCGATTAGTCTAGCTAACTTCCTTCACTAAATCACTAGTGCTTAGTTCACAATCCCTGTGAGTTTGATATTTTTTATTACTTGACGACATTACCATGCACTTGTGGTACGACAACACAATGGTCGTCAGCATGCAGTGGTATGCAGTGCATAATGAAATGAGCATCACACACATATGCAAGCATCACATATGGGTATATACTATAACACAGTATAATAAACTCACATAGGGCAGACACCTATGAAACACACCATATATGTGTATAATGACCTATGATATACATCATACACGTATGCATCAGACAATATATATCCAACAATAAAATAACATAAGCATCACATGAAGTAAATACCTATGAAACATATCATACACGTGTGTAATGACCTACGATGCATACCATATACGCATGTAACCAACTATGATACACACCATACACGTGTGTACCACTACTAATCATAGATAATCAACAAAACGAGACTGCATGGATAGCATAATAGACTAATTCAAGATCAAACATCTAAGCATCCAAAGTAGGAAATGACATGAATAGATTTAAGGTAATCAAAACTACCTATCAAGTATATAATATTCATGCACTAAGTTCAAGGTACTAAAAGAGACAAGGATAGAAGTATCCGCCTCAAAAGTAGATCGTGTTATAGAAATCCTCAAAATCGATGCTCCGTCTCGTATCCAAAGGGACCCTCTATCACTAAGGGTCCCCTAGTTATACAATCCAAAGCATCTCCTCTACATGGTGACCAATCCTTCACATCCATATACATTCATCCCACACACATTTAATCAAACACAAACAAGATACCACACACATGATAACTAATATATACAGATATATATTAACTAATATATACATATAATATGGTAACTAATATATACAGATATGATAACTAATATATACAAATAATACTTCTTAATTTCAGGGCTACATTTCTCCATCTCCAAGGATTCTCCAGATTCGTCATTTGTCATTTTGATGATGACGATACATGTCTATCTCGGTCTTCAGATAATACTCCATCTGCACCTGCTAGTAGTTGAAGAGAGGCAGGTGAGCAGTACTATATCCTTCTTGATGGGCTATAATATCTTGCAAAGAGTTAACTTTAAAATTCCAAGACTTTTCAATGTCTTAGGTAAGTGAAGCAATAGAAATAAAATACTAGAAGAAATTTTAAAGAAAAGAGTAAACAATTTTAAAAAAAAGGCTCGAATATGGTAAAATTGATTTAGAGCATCCAAGCTCTAATACCAATTATAGGTCCAAAAAGGTGATAGAAGGGGAAGGGGTGAATATCTAGCTTTTAAAAACTATATTTTCTTTTTACGAAAACAAAAAGAGTTGCAGTAAAAATATTGAAAACTAAAGACTTAACTCGGGCAGTTACTTGGTTCACAGTCCAGCGACTGCTACTCCAAGGCTTATGATCCCTTGGATCATTTTCGGGTAGATAATTCACTAATGCTCTCCTTTCCGAAAAGCTTCCGGAGAAGGAGAAAATATTATTACAAAAGAAGAAGAGAATAGTAACATACTACTATCTCCTTAAATGAAATGCAAGTAATATAAAAGTTACTGACAACAATTTAGTAAAATTGAGAGTAGGTTGTCAGAGAATAAATCGAAACAGTAGACTTGCAGAACTTGCTTCAAACAGCGAGACAAGAGAGTTGAAATTTTAAAAAAAGGCTCGAATATGGTAAAAACCAATTCGGAGCATCCAAGCTCTGAATTCTAGAAGAAATAGAAATAGAAATAGAAATTTTCTTAGGTAAGTGAAGCAATAGAAATAAAATACTAGAAGAAATTTTAAAGAAAAGAGTGAAATTTTAAAAAATGGCTCGAATATGGTAAAATTGATTCAGAGCATCCAAGCTCTGATACCAATTATAGGTCCAAAAAGGTGATAGAAGGGGGAGGGGGTGAATATCTAGCTTTTAAAAACTATATTTTCATTTTACGGAAACAAAAAGAGTTGCAGTAGAAATATTGAAAACTAAAGACTTAACTCAAGCGGTTACTTGGTTCATAGTCCAGCGATTGCTATTCCAAGGCTTATGATCCCTTGGATCATTTTTGGGTAGACAATTTACTAATGTTGTCCTTTCTGAAAAGCTTTTGGAGAAGGAGAAAAGATCGTTACAAAAGAAGAAGAGAATAGTAATACACAACTATCTCCTTAAATGAAATGCAAGTAATATAAAAGTTACCGATAACAATTTAGTAAAATTGAGCGTAGGTTGTCGGAGAATAAATCAGCACAGTAGACTTGCTTCAAACAGCAAGACAAGAGAGTTGGATCATTGAGAATTTTTGTTCTAAGCCTTGAATCTCGAGGTTTTGCTATATACTTTTTTCGGTAGATTGAACACTCTGTTCAGTCGATCAAATCCAATTAGAGCCCATCATGTCTGTGCTTGATTGTGGGGTTTTTCGGTCGACTGAACTTCCAGATCGATCAACTGAACATGATCTTTCCTTGCTTGCTCTGATCTGATCGATCAATCCCGTGTGATCCGCTTGATTGATCGATTGATCCTCCGAATCCGTCGATTGAACCCCAAGGATTTTTTTTGTTGTTTGATCTGATTCCATTCGACCATCGATTTCCATATATGTTTGGTTGACTGATCATCCTGATTAGTCAACTGAACATTTGTTTCCTTCTGAGCTCAGATAGAAACTAATTTGTGCTTATCCTCTTTGGATCGATCGACCGATCGAACCACCCTAGTCAGTCGACAAAGCCTTCGGTCACACCAGACTTTTTTTTTTGTAAAATAAAGTTAGTACAACAATAATAATAATCTTGCAAAATAGAGTTATAAATAAATATGTATGCATGAATTATTTTGATAGTTAAAATATCTAATCTCGACTTAGAAACTTCTGTTGGTTCTTTAGTCCGATCAATGCTTAAGGTTTGTCCTAAATAGGACGTGTCTTCACTGCCTTCTAAAACTGAAAGGTCTCTCGAGGACTTACCTTAACTTACTTGCTAAATATGTAGTATAACTGACCTGTTTGGACTTTTTCTTCTACTTAATGTTCGATCGACTCACTAGGACTTCCTTCTTTACTTGATGTTCCGTCCAACTGACCCATCAAGTGTCTTGCCATATCAACTCATCTAGACTCTGCTTGGTATTTGGTCATTCTGATCCACTAAGACTGCATTGCCTAGTGTCTGGTCTTCTTGACCCATTAAGTCTTCCGATGCCTAATGTCCAGTCCTCCTAATCCATTAGGACTTTAATGTTAAGTGACCTACACACTTAACTCTCATATTAAATATATAATGTCTAACTTCATAGTGTCTAACTTTAAACTCTTTGTTAGATATCAAAATATAAATTCAATTATCGGTGCTGCCTGCACCAATAGTAGGATCATACTATTCTACGATCCTACGATCAAAATCATGATTTTTGCAAATCATACTTTGTACTAACCATTTATGATGATGAAGACGAAGAAGATAAGGAGTTCAATGATGGAAAGAAGAGGATATGAGTTTGTCATGACAATAATGTAAAGAAAAAGAGGATGCATGAAGAAAGAATCATTCTCAATTAGTTTTTATCATAATAATTATTTTATTATTGAAAATTTGTAAGTTAAAAATCTAGTTAATTTTCATAAAAACAATTCAACTCATTTTGGCAGTTATATCCATGCTAAACCTATATTATCTTTTTTTTTGTTTTTTGTAAATAAAAAAACTGAAAATTTAAAGATCTTTTGATTTCCAAATGAGGATTGAATAGTTCTAAAACTGTCCAATTTTAGCAAGCATGCAAAAATTATAACAAAACTATCAAAGTTACATTAGAAATACTATGACATGAGTTTTTCAATTGATGTCGCGTAACTAGTCTTTGTAAAATTTATGCTTTCTACTAATTCATTTCTCAAAATAAACAAAATTTAAGTAATATTTAAGGCTTTGAACCTTCTCTATTGATTGAACACACACGTTAATGAGCCTTTCTCTTTAATCAAGGATTTAATTATTAGCATAATCATGCCCTTAACATAAGATTTTAATGTTTCAACAAAGGTTTAACTTGGAATATATGGTGATAACATATATGGTATGCCATGTGTGAACAGGTTATTTGATATACACATTATAGGTGTAATAAAGAAAGTTTCAACAAATCAAAGGTGATAGGATGATTGATAAATGAAAATCTTAATAAGCTAAGGGTGATTTGATGTTTGGTAAATAAGGAAAACTTGGAAGCAAGACTTTTTGATATATGAAGATCTAATAGGAGGATCTTGGCATGTAATTTTGTGTAAAGTTGAGAGTTGAGTACACTTGTAAAAAGGGTTATCTATGGGATTAGGTTAAACACAAACTGCACCTTAAAAGTGGTTTTAGTTGATGATATAGTTGACTGAATATTTCAATTGATTGAGAGTTAATTGACTCAAGTTAAATAAAAAGGGATCATAATGTTGTTGTTAACCTCTATTTTGAAGTCAACTGGTCAATCGATTGATCTCATATTAGTCAACTCAAGTAAAATAAAAAGAAAATATAATATTTTTATTTATCAATATTTGAAGGCAATCGGCTCGTCAGCCGACTAATTATAAAATTTAAATGGTTGATGATCACGAAGTTGTTACCAAACATTTGACTGATAGAAGAATGAGTTGATTGAAGAATGATTATATGGTCACAATGAAATAATTATTTTGTTATAATTGCTAGTGTTTTAGAAGATTCAACAAGATTAGTCTAACTCGTGATAGATTTAGCCGATTGGAGTGGCTGGTAACACTGATGTGAGCAAGAGATTAGTCGATTGGAAACTTGAAATTATTGACTGTACTTGAGCTAGGAAGATAAAATGAAGATGGTTGAATGCCTGTAAATAAGGGGTCAAGGAACAATGAAAAGGCTATTTAAAAGTGCTTATACTTTGTCCATTCTCATAGCTACTTTGTTATTTCTCTTGCTCTAGCTGTAACTCTATTCTTGCACTAGAAATTCTCTCTGTAAGGAGCTTTATAAAATGTTTCTTCACCTCTAAAAGGTGTAATTAAAAAAAGAAAAAAATAATGAATTTTGAGGAGTGATTCACTGAAGTGTCATATATGGAGCAGGAATTAGAGAGTTGGTAAAAAATCTCTCTTATTAGCATTGTTGTCTTTATTGCTCTTATATTTTGTAATTGTTGTTCTCTCATAGGAGATTATAAGTAAAAATATAAATTTTGACCAAACATCTAAATAGTCGATCAAACCAAGCTAGAACATGATTCCGCCAACATGCACAACCATCACTCACCTACGACCTAGACAATCACCATACCCTAATAATGATGTTACAATTGTTAAAGAAAAAAAAAATTACAACACAAATTAAGTAATCACTCTTAGCTCTAATATATTTAGCGCTTCAACTCCTCGAGTCCTCCAAACTCCTCCCCGAGCTCCAGTGCAATAATTTGATCCGAGCAACACCTATGTCCAAGTCTCCAATTCTTGAGTTTACTGAGCTCCTTCTCGAGCTTCAGTGCAACAACTCAATTCAATTCATGCTCTCAAAGTTCACCAAATCCTTTGAGCTTCATGATATTCGTGATCATCAAAGTTGACAACTCATCCCACGAGTTAACAAGCTTCACAAACTCCAATCGCAATCTCGAAGCCAAAGTAACGTCACGACTCTCTTCCCTTCTAAGCTCATGCAATGATAAACACATAGTGAGTCATCCCGAGTGCCCAACGTTCAAAACTTAGGGAGTATAAGGAATTCGCCTCTTGTATTTTAATCATTGAGATTGTCGGGTTGTTGTGTTGATTGTTGTTTACGTTTTTAAATTTATCTGATAAATAAATTAGGGAGGAAAATCATCATTCTCATTAATCAAATTAAAAACTTAAATATCTGAATTATATAAAAAAAAATCAAATTCAAACTTACCCAAGTTAAATATTAGCCTAACCGTAAATCAGGAGTCGTTTTCCTGATATAATTACTTTTACTACTACATTAAAAGTTAAAATTTTCGGCAACTACGCGAAGAACACCAGAGTTGATCTGGGGATTGTTACATTACGATGGAATTCTAGAATTTAACTAAGCGACTGGAGTCGATTTGATTAGGAAGGAACCAAATTCAATTTCGTTGGTTCGATCGGACGCGAATCCCTGATCTGATTATTCTCCAAATTCCGCCTGAAATTGGAAAGCGTGTGTGATCTGTGCGGCGGCGATGACCCCCCGAGGCTCGAACTCCCGGCACGCCATCGACTCCTGCACGCTCCAGCTCCACGCTTGGAAGCCCTTCCAACTCCAAACCCTCGCTTCTGCGACCGCTGCAGCTGCCGATCCCATCAAGTACCCCTTTCCCGCCAAGAAACCCTGCCGTTCCGACAGATCCACCACCCCTGCTTCCGCCTCGGGAGCCCCCGCCGCCCTCGATCTGTCGCGCCTCACTCTGCTCGACGACCCACCGCCGCCCAGGCGGGAGGAGGGCTTCCGTTGGTTCCCGCGTAAGCGCAGGCGCCGGGGTTCCCTGTCCGTGTCGGGTCGGAGCTCCGACCGCAGCGGGACTCGCCCTCGTGGCGGCGTCTCCGCCGCTTACGCCACTTGCTCCGACTTCCCGTTAGCAGCGGGTGGCACGGACTCTAGCGGGGAGCTGTTTGTGATCGGGGACGGCAGTTGGGGATCCGATGTCAGCGAGGTAGCCCGGGTGACGAAGAGGGAGGTGACCTCCGGAGGGGGAGGAGGGTTGGAAAGGGAGAGTTCTGGGACCATTGGATTCCAAGGTGTTGGAAATGCAACGTTACTAGAATCACAATGCAATGAATCTGGTTACGGAAGCGAGCCTGGGTACAGGGGCGACGGTGAGCTTGGATATGACGATGAGCTTGAGGAGGATGAAGACGACTGCAGGCATCTCTTCTGGGGTGAAGAAATTGGAGGTATAAATCACCATAACAGATTTCTACCTTTTAGTTACTTGAGCATATGCTTGCTTGAGTATAATTTAGTAATTAAAGTAGGAAAGAATCATTTTTATCTTTCAGAAGCAATAACTGATGCAGACTTTTTTTTTACTCATTATCATCATCTAAAGCTCATTCTTAATGAGTTAAATTTACCAGTTTCACTCTACATTCCATCATTCGTTTGTGTTTTAACACTTGGGCATCATCTGGGCTTAACATTCAGCTCCCGAGAATGCATTGTTAATCTGAAATTCTGCAAGCTATAGCAAATTAAAACATCTGTAAATGAATCAATTGAATTTTTCTGGAAACATGAGAAAAAGTTTGGTTGCCCTACTTCTATATCTATTGCATGTTAGCATTTGAAGTTTGATTGTGTTTGTAACAAGTTATGTTTTGACTTTTCGATAGTATTTCTCATGTTTGTTTTATCTAAATGCTCTCTTGTGATAGGCACACAGCTTAAGTGAAGCAGACATAGGTTTGATAATCGAAACTTTGATTTGTCTTGCAATCCATGAATGTGGTTTATAATTGATACTTGGCATTTATGAAGCATTTGCTAGTCATATGATAATTACTTCCTTCATTTAGTTGATTAAGGAAAAAAGATAATTATTTTCCACATTTTGTAATAGTTAAAAACAAAGAAAATGCTTTGGAAATGTGATGCTTTGGTTACTCTTGCTGGAAAATATCATTTCTCTCATATAAAAATTAATGTTATCCTTAGTCAAGGGTGGTTATAGCTATAACTATACAAACTAACGGCACACCAAAATTAGCAGTAAACTAATTCTGTTCCTCTCTAATCTCTATCTTCTATAATCTCTATCATAGTCTGATTATCCATATCGCTGTTGGAGTTCCCATTTTTTGTTAGTTTATCACATTTGATGAAGTAACTGCTTGATAGTTATGATAATTGTGTAAAAAATGATTGGTATTCTACTCCATGCTAGTTAAAACTCTCAGGGTTTGTTGGCCTGTCAACCCTGACAAGTTGACTTCTATACTCACCAAATGATACTGGACCATGTAAGTGTTGTACTATGTTGATGCTCAGTACAATTTGGCACATGCCTACTCATTTGGTGAGTAGGCATGTGCCACATTGGATTAACATTTTTAAGAAAGTTTACTTCTCAGGATCAACCTCATGAAAACCCTTGTATTCCTTGAGGAGGTTTTACCATGTGGAAAACGCTCTTTAATGGAACTTTAGCTATAGCTGTTCGTGACCAATAAAGCATAGGTTTCGTTTGGTGGGTCGGGAATGCTAGACTTATTAATTTGTCCAGTAAACTACTTGGAGTTCACGTAGCTCATGTCGGATTAATCGTATTTTGGGTCGGAGCAATGAACCTATTTGAAGTTTCTTTTAGATTCCCTTTTGTTTGTTTATTTCAACATGATTAGTCAAATTGGATTTAAATTTTTAAGAAACAAAGTGAAAATGTATGACAAAAGTTATTCTCCCAATGTTTTATAATCTAGAGGCTTTATTAATACCCAAATTAGTGTTGTTCTTTTGATCCGAGTGAGATCAACCTATAAATATCTCAACTAATGTCATAGGTAACTTCAATTTAGCTACAAATTAAGGTTTATTATAGTAGCTTATAAAGATATAAAATAGAAGGGGCGTTTTGATGCAATAGTAAAGTTATTGTTGTGTGACCTGATGGTTAGGAGTTTGAGTCGCAGAAATAACCTTTTGCAATGCAGGGTAAGACCGTATACAATAAACCCTTCCCTGGAACCCCTCATTGGTGGAAGCTTTGTGCACTGAGTTGCTCTTTTTTTTTATAAAGATATAAAATATTGATATTAAAATTTAGTTGATGTTAGTTTATAAAGTTAATTAATATTAAATATGATTATTACTCCGTATTGGCGGGAGCTTCGTGCATCGGACTATCTTTTTATATCAAAATTAATCTACATAGTTGATGCATGTTATAAAATTATTAACTAATCTATCATATGTAAGTTATTTAGTAAATTTTATAACATAATTAATAGTATCATTTATAAGTTTATACTTACTTTAGTAATCAAAATCTATCAAACGATAACTTATAAGTATTACTAAAAAAACTAAAACCTTATTTCCCTAACCCAGACATACCAATAAGTCAATTTTTTAAAAATATATATTAATAAATTTTCAATTATCACAAATTATTTGAAAACCTGTTATTAATTAAACAACATTCACTACCTTCAAAGATCTAATAAAAAGACACAAAAGGGAGACTATTAAATATTTTTGAAAGAAAAGGTAAGATGGACTACTTAATGCATGGATAGAGGTTTAGCAATCACGCTCCCTACTGTGAGCCCTTACTCAATGTGGACCTATGGGATTACCACCCAAGTTTTGCAACCTTTCACCCATTTTCTCCTAATCTCTCTTCCATGACACAAATCCACAACACAACTTCCAGTGTTGACCCCTCCTCACGACCCAACACCCACCCTATCGCAAGCTTCTTCTCTAGCAACATGGAATTGCACAATGCTTGACGCACTTGATGTGGTCCCCCTTGTGACCTGGCACCATGAGCTTCTATTAGCTACAACACCCATCTGGAGAAATGCTGCTCTTGGTCAACCGATGAAACATGTTTCATGTGTGCCCACTGAAATGCTATGAAATTTCAATCCTTGTTCTTGATTACCTCAAAGACTTGTCCAAGGAATTAATTCTAATAGTAAGATTGAGATCAATTATGTGTCCTTGGGTAAATTATTTCTGTAGGCTTCTTAAACATTGCTGCTCATATGGGTGCAGACTTGGAATATCTTAAAAATTTGTTCGGCTCAATGGGCTCTACATTCAGGATAAAGATAGTAACAGTATAGCCTGAATATATGGCTGGATCTATAACTTTACCATATTTTACTTTACCTTGAACTGGTTTTTTAATTTTAGTTTCTACCATTCGGTGCAACTATGATTAAAATTTCTAAACTTTATGAAAACTGTTTGTTCAGGAGTAACTTATAGTATATGTGTTTATTGGCATGTGGACTTATCTTTGCGAACAATGCTAGGTTGTTTATGAGATCATGAAAAAGGACTATCTGGATGGTTTAAAATGTTGTTTTCATTTATCTTAGTTTTGGCCTCTAAGTTTCTTATGAAGAATCCAAGTTTTCTGATGTAGAATCACAAAAGGGTCATGTTCATTTAAAATTAGAGATTTAGCATGAGAGGTAAATAATCTCCCATAGAGAAATAAAAGGTCACACAGTGAAAACTCACGAAGTGGAAAATTATTAAATTCAAGATAAAACAACAAAAGGAGTTAGGATCCCTTTTAAAGGCCCTAACATTGACCTATTTCCTAAAAATTAGATGATAAATAATCTATTCTCTAATTACTTATTGAACAAATAATTAATTCCTGAAATAACTTATCATACTAAAATAAAATTTAAACTTTTCCGATTTTGTCTTGACTTCTTAAAAATTAAAGCTTGTGCCATTTTAAGAACTTGAAAAATCTAAACCTCATATTTGAAACTTTTTTCAAAAACTTTTTATTTTTACACCGTTACATTCTTCCCTACTAAAAACCAAACTCTAGGCTAGTTGTAAGCATCTTTAACTTAGGCATTCTTTTCAATGAGTTAGGAATAACATGAATACCATTTGAGTTTTTTTATCTTTAAGTAATAAAATTTATCTTTCCCTTGGGTCGTCCTATCTAGTGAGCAAGAAATAATTGTATCTTCACTATGCTTTTAAACTTTTGGAAAATAATCTTTGATTATATTGAAATTTGCACTTTTTTCAATTACTCCTTCTAAACACTATGACTAATCAAGAGGTGGAAATATATATGCGACTTTCTTGAAATAGTCAGCATCAAGAACAAAGGCTAAAATGCCTCCTAGTAAATAAACATATTCTCTTATTCGAAAATTGAAGTAATGTTTAAATAAGTTGTTAAGTTAAACTAGTAAGTATTAGAATTTTCTCTTGGAACTAGGATAAGGTAATTCATCGTGTTTTTTCTAATATTTTATTGTTGGGCTTATTTGGAGAGTAGTTTTTTCAGGATAGGTGGAACTTTTGCTTTTTTTTATAGAGCTAGGCTGCCACTACTCGTAAACAAAGCCATTTCTTTTCAATGAGGGTTTGAGGGGTTCCTTTTGTTGTTTGTGGCTCTAGTTTAGGTTTGGAACAACTTAATCCCTCATTTTTTATAGAGAGATCATACAACCATGTCTACTAAGGATGACATGGGCAATGTTCATAAGGAGAACGTTATATCGTATCTCATAAATGTAAGAAGAATGCTATATCATATCTCATCAATGTAAGAAACATACTTTTCTTTGTGACGAAAATGGATATTGATCTACCCATGCAATTTTGCAAAGACTCGGATGTTGTTCTATTGCAAGTTGGATACCAACAAGGACCTTCATGGAAATAATATTTATGCAACTCCCATTTTATATGGAGATTTACACTTCTACGTGTTATTTAATCTAGGTGAGGTTACATATCTTACAATATCAAGTCTTAGTTTTTTTCATCTTTATCTTCTTGGGTGGTTCATTTAAAGAGAACTTGCGATTTTAGCTAAATTATGCAAACCTAGTGCACTATTTGAAGTTGTCATGGGTTTGGTGGCATTGTTTTTTCCCAATGTAGAGTATCTTCTTTATAATCTTTCTTGTGCAAAATCACTCTTCTTTATAATTCTTGGACTGAATCCATCCTTTCACAAGATGCCAATAATCTTGCAATTTCTTGTCGGACTAGATGCACTGGGTGTTGGAACGGATGCTAGATACATTGACCAAATCTAGAAGGGCGGGAATTGCCATTTAATTTTTTTCACCAAAATTATTGAAAAAGGGTCCCATGAACAAAGATGGAAAAGGTCAAGTTCTTCTTGGGAGGAATATATCTTACAAGAAGATTAGACTTCAGCACAGAGGATGCTGCTCATTCTTTGTTCTGGGTGGTGACTTCTGACTTTTCGGCTGTCGGAGGAACCAGGAGGAGGGAGCTAGTTCTGCTACTGGGTTGGTTGTCTGGGAGAGATATTGCAGTCACGTTGGTTGAGATCAAATGTATCACGTATAGTTTTTCTTGGCATACGGAGGATTGTTGGTCCCACCTAGAATAGATGCTAGCTTCCGCAAGTGGATTGTGAGTGGTGGAAGGGGGACAAGTGCTGGCAATGGTGGAGAGGGTGCAAGCAGGAGGTAGAGCCTGCAGAGATGAGGATAAGGACTGTAGGTTTTGCTTATTTGGCAGAAAGGTTGAGGAGAAGAAGAGAGGTGCTTTGGTAACAGCAGTGGATTACGCTTTTTGGAGACAAGGTGGAGAATAGATGTGTCTGCAATCTGCAGTAAGAATCAACTTCACTCACAGGTGTGTGTGCCAGATCTAGTCACAGCAGATGAGTGAAGGGAAGAAAAGGTTCTCTCTTGTAGTGCATGTCATGGCCATGTACACTGGGAAGGTCAGTTGGGAACGCTTCTTAGGTCTAATACAACAGCAGCAGGGAGAAGCGTGAGGGTTTGTTGCATAGATGACCTTTGTAATGGATCAACAGTGGTTTGGTGCTAGCAATCATAGACTAGGTTTCGGCACAAACTCTGGGTTTTTTACAGTGACAGACATGTGCTGGAAGACCATGTGGAGCATTGGAGAAGACATGATGCTATCAAGGCTGAGCTCAGTGGAACTGTTGTGGTCAGTGACTCATGGAGTCAAAGTGCTAAGAAAATAGCATTGTCGATTACCCTCTTGTTGAAGAAGTCTTCTTCTGGTTTTGGGAAAGGGGCTGAAGGGGGGAGAAGATCAATTGTAGGTTTGGAACTAGATCTGCAGAGATCCTTTTGATGGTGAGTTTTGCGGGGGTGACAAGATCCACCCCCTGGGAAAAGTGCAGAGAAATTGGTAAGTTGAGCAGGCAAAATTATATGGCTGCTCAAGAAGTTTGTTTGGATGATCTTTGCTAATAGGGATGGGAAGTGAGAGTAGGTTGGGATGTCATAGTCTATCTAGATGGTGACCATGGCAATTTCATGGATGTGATGGTGTGGTGGTGAGGCCGTGTGGAGGGTAACAATGGAAGGGGGTTTGAAACTATAAAGAGGACAAGAATCATAGAAAGACGTGTCAAACACCAAATCGAGAATTCTGCTTCAAAACCAAATTAATATAGCACTGGATAAATAACCTCACATAAAGAAATAAGCAGTCCTATCCCCTAATTACTTGGTAAACCAATAACTAATTCTAAAATAATTCATCCTATTAAAATAAAATATATAGTTTCTTATTTGTTCTTTAAAATGAAATTTATTTCTTACCTTCAATATTGACTATTAGTTTGTGACTGGACAACATTTGTAGTAATTGTATCTCTTCCTCAATTCTGAATTTTCTAATTTGCCATTCCTCAAGTATGGAGAGATTCTGCTTAGAGCCTGCATCCGTGATTGTTGCACAGGTCCAAGTTCATCCTTTCAAGGTGAACAGTCCTCAATTATCCTTCATTGTAAAGCCTGTCATCTTCTTGTGGCGATTTTGGAGCACTTCTGCATATCTGCAGTAGTAAAACTTTTTCTGCATAAACCTTTCTCCAAACATAACTATTGCCATAAACATATAGTTAATGTTTTCTTTTATTCGCCTAAATTTCCTTTGATTTGATCATTTAATCCTACTGAAGGGTCAAAATTTCTTGTACAAACTAATATCTCCTTTATTAAATTGACTTTACAGTTATAATTATATCTTCATTGTTTTTATCTTTGTATAATGTTCTCATGTTAACAGTACGCACTTCATTTTTATGTTCAACTTTAACTTCTTTGTATAACAACATTTAAGATTCATACTTCTTTCTCTATGCTAGCCTGCAATAATTTGAGAACTTTTTGCAGTTTTGCTCTAATTTGATAACTTGTGGGTGACCTCTTAGCTTTGTCACGCCCCGGAGGTATGCTTGTCCGACGTAACGAACGGTACCCCTTGTGATAATGGTGGATACAACATGATACAAGTCCACATAGCTGGTACAAGCAAAAAAACCCACACAAAATAACAATATCCAAATGACAAGTGTAAAGATAAAATCAATCCACTCAAACGTAAATAGCATAGGCTGCGTGCT
>JBBUKS010499301.1:0-14457 GCA_038050645.1 Hedychium gardnerianum | reverse complement strand
TGAGTCTAACTCAATGATCTTCCTTCTTGAATGTATAATTAATCTCCATTAATCATCTTTAATGGGTTGGATTTTAGAATATTGGATTAATCATTAACCCAATACCATAATCATTAACCCAATAAGCCTAATCATTTCATAATTGGCTCTTAGGGCTAATACTAACACTTTTAGTGGATTGCCTAACGAAAATACTCAATGGGTGTGAGCCTTGGACTAGCAGTCGTCGGATTGTGAACCAAGTAAAAACAAACGTGTTAGCTTGTTTTGTTTCTATTTCATTTAATTTCGCTACGTATTCTTAACTAGAGTTTTCGAAAAAAATGAAAAAGTGATGAGCACTATTCACCCTCTCTAGCACATTCTCCTAACTTACAATTGGTATTAGAGCAGGTCGCTCTGAATTGGTACAACTATCTTTCACTCCGAAAATTTTTCTTATGCTTTTTTCAATTTTTCGTCTATTCTTTTCTCACTTATATCTTTTTCCACACTACTAATCCAAGACTAAGTATTGATACATCTTTTTTTTTATCTCATTGTTCATGCAAGATTCCTTTTGATCTAAATGACCCATAATGAAGGCAGTATTGCCTAACCACCTGTTTTCTCAGCTATTGGAAGGGCTAAATGAAGTATCACCTAAAGACCTATGTAAAAATATGGATAGTGATCCAAACCAGATTCACTATCCCCACCGAAGATGGAAAACCCCTTGCTTGTGATAAGTGGGACAACGCCACTAACAGGAAGATCGAGGCAGATGCTAAAGCCACTCAAACCCTCTAATGTGGCCTAACTAAAGAACAACTGAACCGGGTAGGTCATTCAAAAGCGCCAAGGATCTTTGGGAAAAACTAATTGAACTACACGAGGGAACGTCCGACACAAAAGTAAGTAAACGTGATTTAGTTTTAAATAAATCGTATAATATAAGAATGTAGGAAGGTGAGTCAACAAACTAGCTACATGCTCGAATCCAAGATCTGATCAATAGACTCTACTCGATCGGACAACAAATGAAGGACTGGGATATTAATAAGGTATGCACTTAACGCCTTTTCTTGGAACATCTTGTGGGCATCTATGGTTGATGCATACAAGGTTTCTAAGGATCTTTCAATTCTCAAATTAGACGAGTTATTTTTTGAATTCAAGTTACATGAGCCGACTAATGCATGATCCACCAAGAATGGTATCACTTTGTTTGCAGGGAAAATCAAGACAAAGGAGCTGAAACACAAGTACTGAACCGAACCTGAATCTGAAGGGGAATCAGATTTAGAAGACGACGAGGAAATCGCCTCCGAACTAGTCAAATTACCGACATAGGACAATGTTTGGAAAGATTGAGATCGGCAAGATTGAGAGCCAAAAGCATTCGATGTTTTGCAAGATGATCTTTACCAATTCGAGTTTACCGACATAGGACAATGCATGCTTTGGCCATGATGTGAGTTTATGCACTATGGTCTCCATTAAGGCACCATAGTTACTCGTTCAAAGCTTTTCCATAGCAAGTAGGATGCCAAGGTAGCAAAAAGGAAACATACCCGTCAGTTTGCTTGTTGCTCGTTCATTAATTCCTGTAAGGAACAAGCTAGGTTCGGTTGCAGCTCTGCAGTGCCTCCAAACTTTGTAATACAATCCGCAATTAAAGTAAGTGTAGACTCATCTGCTTGGGTAATAAGGAGAAAGTCATCAGCATATGCCAAATGTATAATATTAATGTTAGCGCCCATTGGATAGAAATGAAAAGCCGACTACATGGAAGCTATTTTTAGGGACCTCAATAAGACTTTCAAAAATAAGCCATAGAGAAATGGATGAATTTGATAATCTACAATATAGGCTCCTAACTCTTATTATCATACTTATCAAAATTTGATATAGAATTATTTCTGGCATGGTATAGATAATTTTAATTTTTTACCCATATTTATAATTGGTAAAAAATAGAAAACCCTTTAACATTCTATTTTTTTTAAAAAAAAATATTGAAAGGTTGCTTTATCTTATTTTTTATTTCAAACTATTCGTATTTGAATATTATTGTGATAATTTTATTTAAAATTAATATTGGTTATAATATATAGTAATTTTAGCTAAAACTATTAAACTTAGAGTAATTTGATTAAACAAATTATTACAACTTAGAGTAATTTGATTAAAAATATTTATAGCAATTTTGGATCTATAAAAATCACTAAAACAATATTGAAATAAAAGTGGTTAAGTTGGAGAGATTTTAAATAAGTTACAATACTTTTAACAAAGTTAAAAAATAATATTTTGATATAAGAGTTCTGCTAGAAATAATTTTAGAAGCAATATTAGAATAAGGATATCTCGAGGGTGAAAATAAAATAAAATAACTTTAACTTTTTCCTGACACAAAATAACCTTTTGATAATAAAGAACTTCCTTTTCATTTTCATCCATTTATTATCGTAATCATATATTTTATAATTACCATCATCATTAAATTCCCACTAATGAATAATAATAATTATTATTATTATTCATTATGACTTATATTACTTGCTTTAATCCCTGTTATAGCCGGTTCTTTTCTGCGTGTTCATGATTCAAGAACGTTCCTCACGGGACGAGAGACTAGTGCATGAAATATTATCATAATGAAATATGAAATTTAAGAGTTAAATTTTGATTAATAGGCAGATTCTACTTCTTATATACTGTTAAAACTGGTTAGACGTGATTTATCGCCTCTCTCGAATTAGAGGGCTGGTAAAACAATGGAGGGTCTCGTCGAGATCAAGAATTCCTGGCGAAAGAGTTGGGATTTTTCCATCCCCCACTCTGCTTCCACTCCACACTGAGGACGCTGAGACAGGCGAAACGAGATCCCAGGAGCGGAAGCGGAGAGAGATCAAGATCACCGACAGAGGACGGAAGAGATTGCGCAAGACCTAGACCACGAGGATGGCCATAGAAGAAGCTGCAAAGAGGAAGATGAGCAAGAAAGGGGAGACCTTTGAGCGGGAGAAGAAGACAGGGGAGGATGGTGGAGGCGGAGTGGGGAAGACGGTGGTGGTCGGTGTCAGGGCGGACTCGCAGAGCAGGGAACTGCTCACTTGGTCGCTTGTAAAGGCGGTTGCCACCGGCGACCGTGTTGTCGCTCTCCACGTCCTGTACTCCGCCAAGGATCCTGGCGATCAGCCCGTTGCTATGTTCTCTCTCGCCAAGGAACTCGACGCCATGCTCGCGGTTTACGAGGGCTTCTGCAATCTGAAGCAGGTTCGCTTCTCTTTTGCCTCGAAATCGTAGTCTTTTCCTCAAAATTGGGATTTACCCCTGGTTGGCTTTCGTTTCTGATCCATTTCTTTGGCAGATCGACCTCAAGCTGAAAATTTGTAAGGGCTCGTCTATTCGAAAGGTTTTGGTGAGCGAAGCGAAAGCTTTTATCGCGTCGATGCTCATTCTTGGGGTCAACAAGAACAGCCACGCCGTGGGGTGAATCGTAGTGGTTTCTAGTAGTTCAATGTCTTGCGTCTTTCTTTGTCCTCGTATTCACTCGCTTGAGTTGCTTTGATCTCTGTAGATCTTCTTCCATCTCTGTTGCTAAATTTTGTGCCAAAAAGCTGCAAAGCGATTGCTCTGTGGTTGCACTGAGCGAAGGGAAGATTGTTTTCCAGAGAGAAGCAACAGGTTAGCCTTTTGATGGGAATCTTGTAGTCTCGCTTTCTGTTCTTTCATCTCCCTTTTATTTTCTGTAATTTACGTAGTTTAGTACTGTGAACAGAGAACAGTAAGGCACAGAAAAAGTCGGGCAAACCAAGGAAGATTAACCGTGATGAGCACAACGAATTATTCTGTCTCCTCCCGATGGTAGGGCCGAAGAGATTGATCGAAATAGACTCCGACCCTCCATGTGTTCCAATTGAGTTGCATGGTTGTAGAGCTTCTGATGAGAAAAATTTATCCACCGCTGGTATATCACCTAAAAATAGTTGTTCAATCTGCTCACCTGAAAATGATACTGCTCCTTCAAATGAGTTGAAGAACAGAGGACAATTGGCCGTTGTTCCATCAAGTAAATCTGAAGTTTCCCCAAGCAACTCTACTCCCACTGTGGCTAAAGATATACGGGAAGCGCGGCATGGTTGGTCTTCACTTAGAAGGTCTGTCTTAATCTTCCAATGGGCAAAGCGGTTACCAAGTCGACAAACTTCTGTGCATCCAGATTGTAAGTGGAAGAAGTTAGATGGAGATGTAAGAGTCCACCTTGAAGGAAAAAATGAAGAAACTGTTCAGGTCCAAGGTGATTCACCACCATCCCGTTTTCTTCTCATTGACGCTGAAGGTAGGTTGCTTGAAGAATTGGAGTTTCTTCAGGAGAAGTATTCGTCTATTTGTAGATTATTCAACCACGAGGATCTCGTGCAGGCGACATCTAACTTCTCCCAAGGTCCGCTTCCCTAAGTTTGTGATGCATTGCAGCTTGTAATCATCTGAACTTTTTAATCTTAGTTCAATGTGCAATGCAGAGAATTTGATTGGGAAGGGCGGTAGCAGCAGTGTCTACAAAGGCTATCTTTCAAATGGCAAAGAATTAGCTGTAAAGATCTTGAAACCATCTGCAGATGCATTAAAGGAGTTTGTTTCAGAGATTGAGATCATCACCACTTTGAATCACAAGAACATTATCTCATTGCTTGGGTTTTGCTTCGAGAATAATGGCCTGTTGTTGGTCTACGACTACGTATCACATGGTAGTTTGGAGGATCTCCTTCATGGTAAGCAATTTGCACCTGTGATTTTGTTAGTTTCTATTTTTATTTCCTTTTCTTTATCTGAGTAATGTGTACCCTAACCAACTGTCCTCTAGGTGAGAATGCAGGCAAACATGTCCTCAGTTGGACTGAAAGATACAAGGTGGCAGTAGGTGTTGCAGAGGCACTTGATTATTTACATGGTAGTGGTGGTACTGAACCTGTGATTCATAGGGATGTTAAATCTTCGAACATCCTTGTCTCCGAGGATTTTGAGCCACAGGTGTTGTATATTTCCACTATCAGTCTTCTACAGTATCTGTAGTTCCACATGCATACCAATTTTTTGCTTGGATATTTCAGTTATCAGACTTTGGATTGGCAAAATGGGCATCATCTTCAACGTCACAACCAATTTGTGATGATGTTGCAGGAACTTTCGGGCATGATTTCTCTTTCCATTGATTTATTTTCAAGATTTTAAGTACAACAGTCTAACCTAGCACTTCAATAACAGGTACTTAGCTCCTGAATACATTTTGTCTGGGAAAGTGAATGAAAAAATTGATGTCTATGCATATGGAGTTGTGCTTCTTGAGCTCCTTACAGGAAGGAAGCCCATCAGTGCTGGTTGTCCTAATGACCAAGAGAGCCTTGTCTTGTGGGTAAGCTTTGATTGTTTTTTCTATTTGTAATGTATTCAAATCTAAAGGCGGTCAGCTGGATGTTTTTATAAAATAACTTGATAATTTTCAAGAGTTTAAACTATTGTCTAGACTAGAGCACTGGCATCTTGAGATTTATTAATCTTGCCTTTGTTAAACTTATTAGAGGCAATTCAAGGATTTTCGGGTAATTTACCCTATCTAATTGCAGGCAAAGCCAATCTTACAAGAGGGCGATGTTAAGAAGCTAATAGATCCATGCTTAAAAAATGAATTCGATAGTGCTCAAGTGGAAAGGATGATCTTAGCTGCATCCCTTTGTGTAAGGCGGCAACATGGTGCCCGACCTCAAATAGCACTAGTAAGATGTTTTTTCCTGGTCAGAGTTCACGATAAATTTATGTGCATGTATATCTATAAATAATGATGGATATATATTCTTGGCGATGCTAAGGGTATTTGGAGCCGACCCCACATAGTGGGATAAGGCTCGGTTGTTGTTGTTGATGCTAAGGGTATTTGGACTTGAAAAGGTTTTTTTAGTAGAATTTACAAAGGTAGTATGGCCAGTGAAGCCCTATTGAACCTGTGTGTACTAGATTATCTACTATTTTTTATTGATTTAAAAATCATGCAACTTAGGTTATGTTGCAAACTTACGTGATTCCAGGTCCTGAAACTACTCCGTGGAGATGATGATGCTGTTAAATGTGCAAGGTCAGAAGTCAGCTCTCATTCTGATGCAGCTGATGATGAAATTTTTAACCTCGAATCTGACATCCGCTCCCATCTTGCTCTCGCACTGCTTGATGTTGAGGACGACACAAACTCAGTTAGCAGTACCATGAGCACTTCTGTGGAAAACTACTTACAATGGAGATGGAGCTGTTCGTCAAGCTTCAACTAACTATATCCAAAGTGTGCTGGCTGCACCTTGTGGATAGTGTTCATATTTCCTAATTCCTTGGTTTTCATTTGTTTCCTCGATATACAGCAAAGTAGGAGCAACTGTTGTCGAGTATCCTCTCCTCTTCACACCATGACATGCCAAGTGTTTGGAGAGTTTCTTTTCTTCAAGGTACCACTCAGATCTTCTCCATTGTTTTCAAACAAAGATCAAGGATCTAGTTACAGAATTGATTGTTAGTCCTTGCTATTTGCTACTTCAGAAAAGCTCTGCAGATCATTTTTCTAGTTGGTTGATTGAAAATGTTGCTTCATCATTGACGATTTTCATGTGGTATTTTTTTCTTCTAAATTTCACTTCATTGTTGAATTGACAACTACATTTTCAAGAATCATGAAAAAGATCCTGAAGCAGGTTTTTTTTAGTTGTAAATTAAGTCATATAATCAACTTGAAACAGTTGGTTTGAGAACAAAGTCTTAGACCAAAAAATAGGAATAACCATGCTTATTGGGAGGTAGCACAGACTCTTTTGTGCACAAATAACGTTTTATAAATGATTATGATCTCTATACTCAAAGTAAAAGATCTCCAGTTGAATTTGTTTCTTAATTGGTGAATTTCCACTGATTTTTATATAGCATTTGTTGACATTGTTTTTCTTTCTAGTTTTTTTAATTGTTTTGATTAGTAAAAAATGGATCAATTTTTAAATTGTTTATTTTGGCAATTTGAGGTGAAAGACATCTTAGCAATGACAGTATCTGATTTCTTAGTTTTCAAACTATAGACTATTCGTAGGTGAAATAAAGAAGTTTTTTTTTTCACTTTAGATATGTGATTTCTTGCGATGCAGACACTTATCCCTAAAATGTCCATTCTTTTTATATTTGTATCGTATGATCTCCTCCTTGGTTATTTCTTCATGGCTAGGTGGTGTTGGTATGGAATTCTTGTGTAACGGCACAAGTGTATAGTAATTGAAAATGGAATCACTAATAGAGGAGATTAATGCTTCACGAGATGGTGATCTATCATCTGCATCATTTATTATGCGCTCCATAATTGATCATTGATCTTCATTGAAAATTTTCAACTCAAATTATGATTTCTTGAATTCATCCACTTGAACATCTTAGACCATTAAATTCCATCTTGAAATAAGTCTCTATTATAATCGTAGCCCCGAGGGCTACGATGCAGTGATAGGGCGTTTAAGTTATCACTCAAATACTCGCGATTCGATTTTTAGTTATGGCATATTTGTAAAGATTTTTTTTTTAAATAGAGCATCCAACAAAGAGATGCTGGATTTTTGGATCGTTCGCCACGAGTGTTTCTCGATTTATTCTGACGATTAATGAAAATTTTTCATAGGATCAAATCGTTGGTTTCAGATTCACTTGTTATTTGATTCATTATTATTTTTTTATTATAATCTATCAATATTTAAAGAGTGGTGGATGCATAATGGAGTCTTCTTTCATATAGTCAATTATTTATCTAGGATGGAATCTACCAATAACACTTGGAAACTAATTGTAGGATTGAATATAACTGACTAGAGGGGCAGGATCAAATAGAGTGACCTTTCTTCTCAAATTTTCTTGCTCAAGCATAAGTCAAATATGTTGGTTGAATTTAAGTGTGCATGTGCTTAATCATGTTGTCAAAGTGCTAATATAAATGCAATGAAAAAAAATAAGAAATAAAATCCAATACTACGCTACAAGGATATAATGTGTTTCAGAAATCTATCTTCTACTTTTTGATTAATGACGTGTTTAGTGTATCACCTTTAAAACCACAACCCCAGACATTTGTAGTTGCTTCCCTAACAATCTATCCATCCATTTGTAGTTGCTTCCCTAACAATCTCTTCTCCACAACCACAGACATTTTCTTTGATTGGACCATCCTCATCATCCAACTATGCTAGTTTGCTATAATCTCACCATAAGGTACCTATGAGGCCTCGCAAATTACCATGGAATACAATTCTCTAATCAACTTATTTTAGTCCTCATCATCCAACTATGCTAGTTTGCTATAATCTCACCATAAGGTACCTATGAGGCCTATACAATTCTCTAATCAACTTATTTTACGGTTTGCGCCCTAAGACTTAAATAATGTCTATTTCACTTGGACATATATTAGAGTTATTTGATACAACTATGACCTTGAAAGAATACCAACTTGAGAATGCTTCTCCGGTTGTCACTATACATCCATTATGATAGATTTATACAAATGGGTAGTAATGATTGAATTGCTCATGCGATATAACTCCCATTTATTATAAATGATAAATTCATGTAGATTATTTACTCACCTCCATAAGGCTAGCAAGAAACCCAACTACAAGTGTAAGTGTATGTGTATGTGTATGTGTATGTGTATGTGTATGTGTGTGTGTATGTGCAACCCTTCCAATCTCAAGTCTAATGATGAGTGTTACTTGTCTGCATTGAATCCCTATAGACAGTAACATATTAGGACAGGTGTGGTGATGGCATAAAAAGAATGGGGGAGGTCCATCTGCAATTGAAACTAATTCTACTCTTGCTACGTCACATGAGATTAAGTCAAGTAGTGTGGTGATGGCATAAAAACATAACAATTGTAGATACCACAATCGCTATTAAGTCAAGTAGTGTTGTTCAGAATCCTCATATTACGCTTGGGTCTATTCGTCTTGTGAGATACAACTTTTTTTTTTCCCTCACGAATAGTTGGCTTATATATATGAGATGTTAGAGGTCTGAGAATCAATTTTTGATTAATAATTAAGTTTTTATTTTTTCTCATACATTAGTTACTATTTAAGTTAATAATTATTTATAATTTTTTTTTTTTTTTTATGTAATCTGAAAACGAATTGTAAGAAATATCTAAGATGAATATTATCATCTTTTACAACTTTTTATTTTATGCAATTATTTATATTGTATCCTAATTTCATGCCACTTTTATAAATATACTTCATCCAAATTAATTTATTTTTGAAAAATATTCATTAATTTTGATTTAGGATTAGAAAATATCAATAACAATTAAAGGCTCAACTAATATTTGATAATAGCAATTAAATTAGGCCGAAGTGCTTTTAATTGTTGGCTAAGAAATATGATTGTAGAAGGCATCTTAGTCAATTTCGGGGTCAGCCCATCACATGCTTAATAGTACGTTGGATGAGAAAATAATTGTAGGTCATTCCATGAAAAAGACAACAATACTAGGGCTCCACTTGCCTGACACGATGCGATAATAAACAGTAAAATGATATATTCATATAATAAAAATTTGATTCTCTATATATCAAACATACTCAAATCATTTATGATATTGAACTACTCATCAAAATCTAAAATTTATTTGATGATTAATTTATGAGATGAGATTATTCACTTTTGAGATTAATCGGATGTGTGAGTTAAAAAGACAAAAATGGCTCCACTCACTTGAACTAAAGTCACAAGCCAACAATTTATTTCTGAACCAAACTTTTATTAAATTTTATCCCTTTTCTAAAATATCCTTAATTAGAAAGTATAAACTATTTTATAAAATCGTCTATTTTGAACTAAAAATGTTTTTAAAGTATAAAAGTATAAATATTATATTCAGAGGTTGTTAAAAATATTTAGGGTGTAAATTATTTTATAAAATATTTTATAATTAAAAAAATTTCATCAAAATATTTTTTTTGACATAAAAACTATTAATATCTTAGTTAGGAAATTTAAATAGTTTTTAGCTAGTCCTATTTTTCATTAGAACAAGTTCTCAATATTCTAATTAGGATATTTCTAAAGTGCAAACTCATTTGTAGTACTTTAAAATTTTAAATTAGTACAAATTAATTTATAAATTATTTTTTTTGAAAAAGAAATATCTACTTAGAATGTTTAAGAATTTATAGTAATTAAAACCTTTGACTAAGGCACAAACTGATTATCAAATTAGGTCGGGAGTACAAAAATTTTATTGTCATATTTAATTTTTATTTCCACTTCATTTCAAGCTAAAAAAATGATTATTCTTGTAAATAGATTTTGAGAAAAAAAATATTGAGCCGTGAAAGTGTCGCATTACCTTGACAAGGAAGTCCGGATGAATGTGCCAAATGACTTATTGTGACTAGCACTAGCAAATGCCAATACAATTTGTCTCTTACTCGTGCAAAATCCATTGCGAGAACACGAAAAGGAACGCTCTCATGTCATCTACAGGAACAGTGTTAGCTATTAAACCTGTATAAACAGATAAATTTAATCTTATTTAAAAAATTAAAAAAAGTAGAATATGTCAAATGATCTCGTTATAATTTTAAATTCTTCTTTAAATTCTCCAATTAGATACATAAATATATATCTATAATAATTTAATATTTTAATGTTATAATTTAAAATTTATAAATTATCATCATCTATTATAAATTAAATTCTCATTTTTTATTATTTAATCAACAAATCAAATCATAAACAATATAGAATATCATATGTATATATTTATTCAGGATTTAAATCTGATAAATTAATTCAAAATCATCAGAGCCAATGTCCTCTCTTTGAGATAATAATATAATGCCTTCGATCAAATGATTTAAAATTTAAATATCAATTATGATGTATTATAAAAAAAAATTTCTCTAGTAAAAAATAAACCTAAGAATATTAATTATTTGGATGACTTTTTATTAATATTTTTTGATTTATCTTATGGTTGCTAAAAAAAAATTTGTGAGATTAAATTGATCATCTCTAGAATTAATCAATTTAAAAAAAAATAAATATCTAAAATATTAAAAAAAAAATAATCAAAACTAATATCCTCAAAATATAATGAGCTAAAAGTCTCCTCACTAATAGAATATATAATAAATACTAACCACGAATTACCATACTACCTCAACATGTACCTAATTTAATACTCTGGATAAAATTAGATTCAGAATTTTCACTTTTAAAATTTTATTTTTTTATTTATCATAATTGATCAATTAAGTTCATATCTTATTAGTTAACGTGAACGAACCTAAGTCAATTTTTTTCATATGAAATATATTAATTTATCAGGTTCACATGTAAAAGTTATAAAAATCGTTTCAAATATTATTAGCATAGAAGGTTAAGCAATATAAAGATATTTATCAATAGAAAAGTAACTTAAAATAATTATTTTAATTTTTAAAATAACCGTTGATAATCTTTTATAATGACGATTGCTTGTCGAAAATTACATAGCCGAAAATTACATAGAGAGTACTTGATGAATTGAAAAATACTCAAAGTTCAACTTTAGATCGATTGAGATAACATGAATTGATAATCCTAGGCTACCAAGTAAGAAGGAAAAATTACTTGGAAAGCTGGACTGCTTGGAAGATTTAGTCGAGCTGAGCTATCCGAATCCGAGCAGAGGCCAAATCAGTAGAGTGTCGAGTCAGCAAAGCACTGAATCAGCTGAGTGTCGAGTCAACAGAGCACCGAGTGTCGAGTCAGCCGAATCAACAGAGTACCGAGTCAATCGAGTCTGAGTCGACCAAGTGCTCCCGAGTGAAACAGAGTCGCTGAGTTCAGCCGAGTCGCCGAGTGAGTTCGGCTGAGTGCTCCGAGCAGGCCGAATACTCCTGCCGAGTCTGAGTACTCCTGAGTCAACCGAGCCAAATACTCTTGTCGAGTCCGAAAGGAAAATATCAAAGCCAGTGTTTGACGTAATTTTCTTAAATTAGATTTGTCCCCCTTCGACAGTGCTTCGAGATTACGATGAACGTCTATTTCCCAGGATACAATGAGAAGATCATGTCAACGACCAAGCATTGATTGTTCGTGATGAACTGAGTGAGTACTCGAAAACTATCACGGATAGACTTATCGAATGAGTGCACAACAGAGAAGGAGAATGGGGAATGAAGATAGAGGAGTCTTTTTTCGCTATTGCATTTGTCTGCTCTTAAGATCATGATCTCCTCTTATAGGAGCTTCATTCCTCTGCTGTATTGAATGACTGAGTAATGATTATTCTTTACCTCCAGTCTCTCGGTCATCAATAGTGATCGTTTCAAATTGACAGTTACAAATTCTCTATTAATCATCGATTAATGCATTCGTTACATTTGAGCAGCAAGCAAAAAAAAAGAAGACAAAATATTGATTCATTCACTTGAGTAAATTTTGTCCCGATCGGTCCGGTATTCGACACATGCAGATCATGTTCGCATATGAGTCAACTTGATTTAGTGCAATCCGGATCATGAATTTATACCCCGCACACTCATACGTGAAAGGGAGCCTCTCCCATACATATATTCACAATATCAATAAATATGATAAAATATAAACTAATAATAAAATAGAGATTTCTAATGTGAGACTAAAATTTATAAACATGAGACTAAAACCCATAAACAATAAAATCTCCTTCATTCACTTTTCAAATTTCCAACATTCCCATCTTAATCCTCATATAAAACCCACATATAAACATAAAATATCATATTTATCCTCTAGTGATTTAAATATTTTACAACTCATTTAACTATTTATAAATATGATTCTAATCCAATTTTTGAAAAAAATTATACATGAAATATTCTCAATTTATTTATCCTGATTTAAATATTTTAAAACTCATTTGACTATTTGTAAATTTGATTCTAATCCAATTTTTAAAAATAATTATATAAATATACATAATCGATTTATCGAAATATTCATGCACCCTTATAACAAGTCAAAAGATAAAATTTATCTATTTTTATTGATAATAAAAACTTCGAACCTTAGCAGTCACCGAGTTCCGTCGAAACTTCAGTAATTTACCAAAAAAATACATCTAATATTTTATATTATTCAAAAATGTCCCAAAAAGTTATATTACCAAAAGGCATATTTTTTTATCGTTTTACCTTTTGACAAAGATATTTTTTTTCGTTCATTTACGTGTAATATCATTTCTCCTTCTTATTAAATTTTTTTTTTTCTCCTTAATAAATACTAATCGAATTTGAATAATCAATGCTGGTCTTCCAAAATCAATACTAACATGATACTGATTTTTTAGTATATTAAATTATATTATTTATTTTTAAAAAATAATAAAAATAACATATTTGGACTCTAAAATATAGAAAAAAATTATAAGAATTTGAATTAGTTCAATCAAAGCTCTCTGGGTTCATCAATGAGTTTGAATTCAAATTTATTGATGGACCTAAAAAACTTGAACTAATTCTAATTTCTATAGATTTTTTTTAATATTTTAAAATCTAAATATATTTTTATTATTTTTTTAAAAAATAAATATTATAATTTAGCATACCAAAAAATTAATATCATCATGATGCTTTTTCAAAATCAACACTATGTTAGTGTTGATTTTGGAAGATCAATATTATGTTGGTGTTAGTATTTTAAAATTAGTATTACGTTGATATTGATTTTGGTAGATCAATATTTGATAGTTTAAATTTGATCAATATTTTATTTAGGAGAGAGAAAAGAAAAAAAATATTACATATAAATGAAAGAGAGAAAATATATATATATATATATATTTTGGTAATATATACTTTTTTTTTAATAATACGAAACATTAAATGTGAAACTTATATTTATAAATAAAATATAAAATATAAAAATGACTAAAAAAAACTCAAAATAATATTTAATAATAAAAGTAACACAAAATTATAATATATAATAAAAGTTACAAATCGAATAGTAAACTCACTATATCTATATATTCCCATTTCCTATACGAGACTTACTACCATCGATTACTTTAACTAATCTACCTAGCAACCTCATAAAATCAAGGTTGTTGGCGGCTGGAAAAGGAACGACCATGTTCTTGGTGCTATGAAGAAAAGAGGAGCTGTTGCTCTTAAACAAATGAAGGAAAAGAGACTACCTGTTACGGATTCGGGTGTTTACTACACCAAATCTGGGGAATTACGACGGAAGTAGTGATGAAATTTTTTTTTCCAATCGCTAAACTATGACGGAATTATTTTTCCATCGCTAAATTACAATGGAAAAAATTTTCGTCGCTAAATCCGTCTCTATTGAGGTGACGAGGTGGAAAAATTCTAATTTTCGCCCCCTCTTGTGACGAAATTTTATTTTTCATTGCAAATTAGCGAC
>JBBUKS010499291.1:0-14459 GCA_038050645.1 Hedychium gardnerianum | reverse complement strand
GTAATCTTGATAACTACACGAGCGCATAGAAACTGATTTTATGTGATTCCGAGTTCTCTAGGTAATTCCACGATTTTATGAATATTTTATCTTTTTTTAATTTAAGTAAATTTTGCGACGAATAAAAATATTCGTCGCATATTCAGCGACGAATAAATTAGTCGTCGCTGAATCTGCGACGAATAATTTATTCGTCGCCACATTCCAATAAATTCTGCGATGAATATTTATTTGTCTCTAATTACCGACAAATTTATTTCGTTGCAAATTTCATTGTTATTTTGCGACAATTTAAATTTTTGTCGTAAAATTTATTATAATTTTGCGACGAAAATTTTTTGTCGCTAAATCTTTATTTTTTTTTTGTAGTGAAGAGTCTGTTTAACTTTTTTTAATCTTTAAAACAAAGCTCACTTTTAATTTTTGCCAATGTTATTTGATTGTTTGGATTAATAATCATTTTATTGGTTGCCTTCAAATTCTTAGATTAGAGGTGGTTCAAGATCGTAGATGTTTAGAGAAGAAAAACTACAGTACCAAAATAGGAACAGTTCTATTCAAGATCGTAGTTATAATGTTAAGTTATATTGTTGGTCGATGAGTTCATCTAGTGTCTAAATGTTGGGTTTTGACGCAATATTAAAGTTATTGTTATATAATTTAAAGATTACAGGTTTGAATTTTGAAAATAATCTCTTATAAAATAAAATAAGATCGTATACAATAGATCATTCTTCAAAATTTTATTAATGTGGAGAATATTAGCGACCTCTACATGTATTGAAAAATCAATAGTCATGCTGAGATAGATTTAGAATCAAGTTTAATAGTGAACCTGAGATGAGAGGCTTCATCGTTCGGTTCGGCTTTTATCAATTCCTTTAGCTCAATCACTCGGCCCGATCGATAATGGACCCAAGATAAGAGACTCCATCATTTGGGTCGACCGGCCTAACTGATTCCTTTAGCTTAACTACTAGGCGCGGTCGATAGTGGACCCGAGACGAGATGTTTCATCATTCGGCTCAGTTTGATTGATTCCTTCAGTTCGACTTGATTGAATCCTTCAGCTCAACCATTTGGCTCAGCTGACGATGGACCCAAGACGAAAGGTTTTTGCACTCGGCTCGGCTGTGTCAACCCACCTAAGTAGATTCAGCCCTAATTGTATCCGATCTTCAACATCAAAAGTAGAGCCCACAGGAGAGGGGTGGCCAACAGATCAGACGATGATATATATGACCCAACGAAGATGATTCACCACTAGTCTCAGGCAGGAACACCCACATTAACATAAACTTCATACACAGACTACCGGACCGCCCTTTATTAAGTTTGAGTTTCTTGTTTAATACTTTGTGCAAAGTGATTAACTCTTAAAATTATCTTTATATGATGTTTGTGTATGTTAGAGCCTAGAGGAGAGGATGAAGTATCAAAAATCATGTTAGCCAATTTCATCTGTGCTGAGAAATTAAAATATAAAATTGCCAGTGCTTTTCAGATCTTAAAATCCTACTGTTCAGAGTTGCATGCATTTACCAACCAAAATCTCACATGAAAGCCGCCGGCAATACTGATCCATCGATCCTATTACAAAGTGCTACAGTAGAGACGCATATTGAAGGAGCTCAGTCGATCGAGCTAGCTAGAACATCAGCGGCGGTGGCGCAGCCGGAAGCCCGTCGACGGAGCTGGCGGAGGCGGCAGCGGCGGCGTTACTGCGGGCGAGGTGGCAGAGCTGGCGGAGCTTGGTGGGGACGTACCAGATGGAAAGGCGCGGGTGGGCGTTGAAGACGGCGTCGATGTCCCAGCCATGCCTCGCCGAAATCGCCACCAGCGGCTTGTAGCACGCCTGCCGCCACGCCCCCACGTTCTCCCCGCGCTCCTTGAACGCCCGCCGCAGCGCGTTCGACGCCTCCTCGTCCAGGCAGTGCAGCGCGTAGCAGTGCACGTAGTGCCTCATCTTCGGCTTGTTGATGTAGCTCGCCCCCACCTTCTTCGCGTACCGGAACACTTGATTCGTCACCTGCAATGCATCATCCAGACAATTCTGTTACTGTTACCGTTAACGACACCGTTAATCGATCGATCGATCGATAATCCTCAACTAAATGTGTGATTATTGGTCGCGCACGAAGTACGTGACGTGTCGCGAGGGCAGGGGTCCAGTTCGATGTTCCGTGTCGGCCGGCGACCAGGCATGCTTCCCCACGCAGTGGTCAAATCTACCCGCGCCCCGCTCGACAAGACTACTCCTCTCGCCATTCATAACAACCAAGGTGGTCCTGACACGTGGTACGGCCCGGGGCCTTTGTGTGGGCCATACCTATGCTACGTGGAGGCAGGGGGTAGATTCTAGAGGCTAGAGAGAGAGAAAGAGCGGTGGGACCGACCTTGGTGGGACACTTGTGGCCGTGCTGGCGAGCGAGGGCCTGCACTTGGAGGAGGAAATGGCGGCACTGGTCGTAGAGGTGGAAGAGATAGTCGAGGCCGTTCTTCTTCGCCCGCGCCACCTCGCCGGGTTCCGTCACGATGAACGGGTGCTCCCTCTGTCGCTCCGCCCGCCGGCTCTTACCCGACGTCTCTGAACCTGACCCCCACTCCTCTTCGTCCTCGTCCTCTTCCTCCTCGTCCTCTTCCTCCTCCTCCCCTTCTTGGAATGATCTCTTCTTCTTCCGTCCGCTGCTCTTCTTCTTCTTGTCCTTGCCCTTGGAGTCCTTCTTCGCGACGCCCGCGGCGGTCTCTCCGCCGCTCCCCGCTGCTTCTTTCTCGAGCTGCACCGGCTCCTCTGATAGTCCTGCAAAAAGCAGATCGCCGTTTTAATCTGATAGGAGTGTTGTATGATTAATGGAGTGGACTGGGGTGGGATGACCTTCTTGAGAAAGAGCGTCGAGGGCGATGTTATTGCCTTGGAGTTGATGGTCGCTGAGGAAAAGGAGGCGGCGACCATCGTCGTCGAGACGGTGGTGGCCGCCGCGGTGCTGCTGCAGGAGAAGGCGGGAGCTGACGAGGCGGCGGCGCTCCGCTCGGAGAGCGGCCTTGATGCCGTAGCGCTCGCCGAGGAGGAGGTCCCACCGGAAGAGGTGCGCCAGGGTGGCCATCATATCGTCGACCTCCGCCTCCGTCATGCCCACCAGCGTCGACGCCGTGAACCCCAACTCGCCGATCCGCGCCACCGTCGCGTACCGCACGCCGTACCCCGAGAACACCTCCCCCAGCTCCCTAGGCCGCTGATCCTCCGTCTCAGCAGCCGGCTGAGTCAACGGCGGCGGCGGCGGCGGCAGCGGAGGGAGGGGCTCGATGAGGCGGCATGGGTGCGGCTGCGCGCCTCGCGGGTCCCACTTGTAAACGTTCGCCGAGAAGGCGTCCCCCGGATCCATCGGCGCCTACCACTTCAACTTCCCCTGCTGCTCACCCTCCCGTCGATCGTCTCCAGCTTTATAGCCCCGATCGAGAGACGTAGACACCCCAATTTACGACACTGCCCTCGTATTCTGCTTATACAACTTCATTTCGCCTGTCTTTTCCCGTATAAATTCCTGCTTCACTATACATACGAAGCAATAACTTCAGCAAGTCCACAATTAGAAGCTAATCATGGCCCTGTTCTTCCCAAGTCAACGTGCAGAGCTTGTATGGTTTCAGTTTCCGGCAATGCCCTCTTCGATGATCAAAAGGCCTCGTCGACTGCAACTCCCGAAGCCACCACTCGATCGATCAGTCTAGTAAATTCTGTCAAGTAAAAATTCCTCTTGGAGTCTCACCATCAAATGTTAATCTGGAAAACGCCATGAATTATTTCTATAATTATATTTCTTCTTCCTTCCTGAGCATTAAAGCAGCTGATATTCATGCAATAATGACGTCCAAAAATACTGCTATGCAATTTCACATCAAGCGAGGCGAAAAAGGTAGAAGAAGGGGCATGAGGTAAAAGATCATCCATCCAATCCAATTCCATGGAATCCAATCTATCTATCTATCTCTATCTCTTTAAAGTTACTTAATCCCCATGGTCTTCTGTGTCTGACTGCCTGGTTCCTGCTTCCCTGCTCTGAAACGTTTGACCATTGACCACTCAGCGGCAAGCATCCGGAACGTAGCAGTCTTCGAACTCACTCACTACTCATGCGAGAGCTTGCTTTAAGCCTCTTAAAATAATGGTGGTAATGCGATCGAGTGCAGGGACAGGCACGTGAAGATTCATATCAGCTAGCTGCGACGCCATCATCATCGATGGTCGCCGTCGGCGATAAACGACAACCGCAACCACCACCTGCAGCCTGCGTGTGCTTTGGCTTTGAGGAAGTACGACGTGCATGCAGCTCCGAGCTATCCCAGTCCTCCTCGTGGGACGAACCGGCCAGGCTGCAGCTGCAGGGAGATGTTAATTTGCAGTGTGTGCCCTTGTGCCGCGCTGTCCTCACGTTCTGTACCGCTGGATTGGCTTCAGAAATCATTGCGACATGGGCAGGGGCCGAGATCGAGAGCTTTCTTTACCGTTTAATTTGCATTCTGTGTTTGATGCATTTGTCTGGGCAGGCGTCGATTGTAGAAGGATCTGATCTTCGATAAAAGATCTCCTCTGTTTCGCTTGTGTGTGTTTATAGCCCACCCTTCATTTTTGGTCGCTAGCTACTGGATTTCTTAGAAGATGCATTATATCTTTAGGTGAGAGTGGAAATGAGTGCATTACAAACTGTTTACCATGACAGATAAACTCTGCGTGTATGGGTTATTTATTAATAATTAACATAGGTGCTCTTATAATTCTACTAGTAATAGGTGGTGGCCTGAAAATATATTAATGTCTTTATATTTATGGGTTATTTATTAATAATAGTACCCATAAAGATAATCAAATTGTAACAATAAAATTACTCGTTCATTATTTTTTTATGTAATTGAAACATTATACTAGTATTGCTACTTAGTGGTAAGTCAATTATGGTAGAATTGTGGGTTTACATTATTAATTTGTTATCAAATAAAAGACCTTTGAATTAAGTTGAGTTTCTAAAATCTTAAATAAATAGTATGATCACGTGGAAATCTAATGGATCATATATCTTTTATGATGAACTAAAGATATACATTAATGTATAAATAGGGTTATGATCCCAAGATATAGAGACGTGGTATTTATTAAAATTTTCTTTTCTCTCCGTCCGAGAGAAAAGGTGATTTTTTTCTATAGCTCTAGAAGTAAACCGACTTCGAATCGATGATTTAATAGTTTAAAATTGTCAATTCCATGGTTTTTTGTATGTTAACTCTTAATTTTAAGATGATTATAATTTATAATTTAGAACTACTAATTCATCGTTATAATTCAAGATTATTATATTAAAAATATTAAAAATTAAAAATTTATAAAATTATTTGTCAAATCATAATTATTAAGAATAATCTTATAAAAAACTATTAATTAATATATTAAATTATTTACTCATAAATAATTATAAATTAATTAACAATGAAAAAGTTCCTCTCTTACTCTTCTAATTATTAAACATAATAATATAATAAAAAATAACTATTAATTAATTAACACATAAAAAATTAATAGTTATAGTCTAATTGGTTAAGATATTTTGATCTCATCTTAAGATCAGAGTTCAAATCCCAACATTAATAAATTATATTTTTAATCTTTATAAAAAAAATAAAAAAATACCGGTCCGACAGGATGTCGAGTTGATTATGGTTCGACCCGACAACTCAGATCAATAGGCAACCAATCCGTTGATCCAGTTACGGGCCCGAATTGGGCTTGGCCCAGGGTTAGGTCTATGTTAAAGATTTAACTCAAGATTTAACTTGGAGTAGGATAGTTTGTTCCTTCAACGATAGATTAATCATTTAAAATTCGAGACTCAATTGTGATATATTATTAAGGATTTTTTTAATGGATAGTAAATATGAGAATACTTGCGGTTAGGATATGCCTTCTCGTATGTTTTTTTGATTTATTTTGATGATCGATGTAAAAATTTTATGAAATTAATCTGATTATCTCAGGATTAATCGAACTGAAAAATTAGATATTTGATGTCAATTTAAAAAAAAGGTATGCTTTTGTTTTTTTTAATCTCCAAGTCATAGTACAATAATAATAATAATAAGATGCTCAAATAATTTTTCAAATACTCACCATTCGAATTTTAGGTAGGATAAGCTATTTTCGTTTTTTTTGTTCCGGTTCAAGAGCACAGATACCTAGATTATAATAAAAAAAAGGTATGCTTTCATTTTAAACATTCTGACTATTCAACGTGAGTAATAGATACTGTTATGTCGTAAGTGATATAGAGTCAGAGAAAAAATTTCAAAAATAAGTCTTGTTTTTTATTATCCAAATATTTAAGTTTCATCTGATTAATCCTGAGATGAGTAACCCTCCTCTTAGTTTACTCATCAGGTATATCTAGGAATACTCATAGTAATATTGTAATATGTCAGCAATTTTTCTGCTGTTTTCGTCGTCCTTGTTAGATCATGCTAACACTGAAATGAGGACTCTGTTTATGAATGCAAACTCATAATATTTTTTCACACTTAGGTATTGTTAGTGGAAAGCAACTACAAGGTGCAGTTGAAAAAACTGTCCATTTTCATTTATAAAATGCGTTCAAGAATAGAGAGACACATTCAAGCATGGAGGAATTTGGCTTGTGATTTCAAGAGTGATTCGTCATAATCGTTCTTGCGACGACAGACACAAACATGAAGAAGGGACATCACCGTTGTGAGTATTTCCTTTTCTTTTGGGTTTCAAAAGCCAACTGTTCATGCTTTTGTAATAATGGTATCGGAGCAAACTGATGATTACATTTTGAGAATATTAGTTAAGGAAATCAATATGTAACTTTATATTTGTTACATTTTGCATGATCCGAGCAAATATGTAACTTTCCAGGAAGGTTATATACTTTCCTTGGAAATTTTGGTTAGTAATTGTCTGCTACGGTCAGTGCAAATAGTCATTGTGAGTAATTTGCTCTGATCCTAATCTTACCTTTGATAAATTTAGATCAAACTGAGTATTTTCGGGGCTCATATTTTTCTGTCCATTAGTCGTTTTGAAAAATGGTTTGCTCCTATGTGTAGTGCTATAAATTCCTTTTTCAATGATATATCATTTGTTGAAAATCGATGTATAATGACTAAGTTGTGTGGTTTCGAAGTAGCTTGTTAATCTGTTTGACTTGTTAATTTGTTCGAAAGATAGAAAATAAAGAAGGGGGGGGGGCAGTTTTATTATTAGTTTGTCGGTTTGTATCGACTTTGTTGATTTTAATTCTAGATGACATGAATTATATACACTATAATTCGTCGTGATGTGCGATAAAATGAACTGAGAGAGACTATTTAGGAGATAGTGTACAACCCTGCTTATGAAGTCAGAGGACATATTAGGAGGCTGAATTAGTTATTCTGGAGACTCGAGCAACATGATTTTTCTATCCTAGACAATTACCAGATTTGAGCTTTGGTTCAATCACTGCAGAAACATCTCAACGAAATAACACACTACATATGGGGGCGCTATGAGGAGCGCATCACATATGCAAAGTTGATTAGAGAGCTATTTCGTCATGTAGATCATCTAGATGATGTTGCACCACCTCCTTGAGAGGATCTCGATGAGATTGAGGAGCATCCAAAGGAGGATCTGAATGATGATTCAAAAGAGAATTTCGATGTTAGTCTACCTGAGGCCATTGCCTCTGTCGAGCCTAGAGAGAAAGGGATTGCATTAGCTACTATTGTATTAATGTCAGTCTTAGCGGGAGTAGTGATAACTTATCTATTTTCTTATAGTTGTTTATGAATTTATGTCACTATTATTATCTATTAACATTCTATTATTATCTGCACTGTATATATTTGAACTTCATACTTAAATGTTTTTTTTTGAGTATGTGACTTAGATGGATAATAATGTTAATAACATGTTTATTATAAATGATTTATTCATTTATTATAAATTTGATGGATTGTGTGTAATATGATTGAATAATGTTGATTATATTAAATTAATCATGAATTGCATACATACATATGGATTATTAATTACATTGAATTGTTAAACAATGTGTTTGTTTATGTTAAATTATGACTTCTAAAAATATCATAATTGAACTTAATAAAGGAGAAAAATTAAATGAGCATAACTACAAGATATGATACCTCAAGATGTGATATATACTTGAGGAATATGAAGTTCTCGAGGTTGTCAATCAGGTAATGGAAAAACCTATTGAAGGTTCTATAACATAGCACAGACGTGATTATAAGACATGGAAGAAGAAAGACTTTACTATTAAGAGAATCTTGATCAATTCTATGGATGATGACCTAGTTTGTGAGTATGAGTAGTTACCGATGGCTCATGCTATCTGGGTTGCCCTTAGAGAGAAATACTATGGAGTGAGCCTGAGCAAGCTTAAATAGCTGACTATTAAGTGAAAGCTACAAGAAGCGCTTGAATGTCACCATGACTCAATACCTGATGGAAATGAAAAATATGAATTGGGAACTAAAGGTTGCTGATCATGAGTTGACTAATGAACAACAGGTTTAGGAAGTAATCTGTTCCCTTCCTGATTCTTCGGGGATAATGAAACATAATCTTACTCACAGCGAAAGTATCAAAACTTTCGTTGATGTCTCACGTCATGTTGAACTAGAGGCGGAGAGAATAGAATCCATAAATATTTCTGGATAGACTTTTGTAACTGAAAGTTCCATTAGATCAAAGAGTAAGAAGAAATGGTTCAAGAAGGAAAAGGGAAAGGAAGCTGGTATTGTTGTTGTTGCTGGGCTAGGCTTAAATAAAAAGAAATTCAAAGGGAAGAAGCATGGATAGAAGCCTAAAAGCAAGCTAACTTGCTATAACTGTGGCAAGAAGGATCATTTTGCTCGGGAATGTACTGAGCAGAAAAAGATAGATCCATGTTTATCTTCTAGTCATTAGTATCATGTTGCTAGTACATTATTGTTAACTGATTCTTATCCTTTGTGTACTATAGATTCGGGAGCAACAAACCATGTAGCTTGTGAACGAGCTACATTCATGGAGTACCATTGGGTATCATCTTACAATATGTGGATATATGTAGAAAATAATGTAACAAATTGAAGTCAAAAGAGTTGACATTTGCAAACTCAACCTACATGGTGGGCGTACCTTGTTTCTACATGATGTCCTCTATGCTCCTAAAATTCGACAAAATTTAATTTCTGTTACCTATCTTCTTGAATTAGGATATTGTTTGAACTTCTACAGTAGGTGTGTGGATTTTTTTTATTAATTCTATGTTAATTGGATATGATTTTCTAACAAATGATTTTATGATTCTTGATGTAGAACTAAATACTAATTATAGAATCGATAGTTATTTTTCAAATATTGTTGTTACTAGGGATGCTGATATTAATATTCAAGTTTGGCATGCCAGATTAGGATATATTAGATAAGAACAGATGAATAGATTAGCTAAAGAGAGTCTACTAGGTACTCATGCTAAGATTAACTTGTATGTGTGTGAGCATTATCTTGCTGTAAAAGCAACTAGAAAATCATTTAGTAAGACTATTAGTATTGAATCACCATTGCAATTAATCTATTTGGACATTTGTGGTTCAATGAATGTGAAGGCTAGACATGGAGCTTCCTATTTCATTACATTTATTGTTGACTTCATGTATTTTGGTCATGTGTATTTGATTTCTCATAAATCTAAAGCATTATAATGCTTTAAATGTTTCTTGAATGAAGTTGAGAATCAATTAGATCATAAGGTTAAAACCTTATGCACTGACTATAGGGGTGAATATTTGTATGATCAATTCAATACAATATATAATGATAGAGGGATTATTAGACAACTAACAATTCCAATAACTTTACAACAAAATGAGATTGATGAAAGAATAATTCAAACTCTTCTAGATATGGTTAGATCTATGATGACTCAAGCAAATTTGTCAATTTTCTATTGGGGAGATGCATTATTAACAATAACTTATACACTTAACCAAGTACCTTCTAAATCTATTCCATCTAACCCATATGAATACTAGACAAACAGAAAATTCGATTTGAGTTATTTGAGACTTTAGGGGTCAGCTGTCTATGTTCATGATAAGACTAATAAATATAAAAAATTAGGATCTAGTGGTAAAAAGTGTATCTTTATAAAGTATTCTTATACCTCCAAGGACTATGTTTTCATTGGTGAGCAACTAGATGAAACCATCTCCAAAATAGAGTTAAGAGATGCAACATTTCTTGAAACTGAGTTCCCAGTGAGAAGTGACGTTGATAAAACTATTCTGCTATTTGCAATAGATGAGGAGGGTGATAATTTAGCAATGAACAAGGTATCACAAGAGATGCTTGAGTCTAGTTAACCTAGTGAGAGTGATTTGCTAATTAATGGGTTGATTTCTCAATAGTTCAACCTACGAAGAAGTAGTCGTAAGATTATTCTTTGGAAAATACTTGACATTGAGAATGAGGCTTTAATGATTCTCTTAGTTGATTATGAAGAACCTCAAATTGTTGAAGAAGCATTAAGATACTCAGTTAGAGAACAGTGAAAGTTACAATGGATGAAGAAATGTAGTCAATGAAAAATAATCAAGTTTGGGAATTAGTTGATTTTCCTCTCAACTGAAAGGCTATTGAAAATAAGTGAATTCCCAAAATTAAGAGAGAAGCGGATGGATTGATTGTGTTAGGACCGATATGAGCTAGAGGGGGGGGGGGTGAATAGCTCGCTTCACTTCTTTGAAGTTGATTTGCAGCGGAAACTTGTAGCGAAGACTCCTCAATGTTAACACCTTCGATTTTACTTGATCTCCACCTTCTTGAGGTGACTAATCCAAGGGTTCACACCAGCACACTCACAGCTCCACTATAAATACCTCATTCTCGAAAACTTTTCAAAGGCAGAGAAACCTCATACAAACTCAAGTACAAGAATACAACAAGATTACAAGAAGTAAATTCAAATACAATGAATACCTTGCTTGATCTCTTGTTACGTGGAAATGCCTCTTGTTGACTCGGAAATGCAATAGCACTTCGCTCCAGCATCACCAAGAACCGGCGTCTTCAAAGTCTTCGTGAACCCCTTTTTCTCGGGCTGGAAAACATCTCCCAATTGATTGACTTTACCTCTAATCGATTGTCATGTCAGCTCGACCATTCAAAACCTGTAGAATGACTCTTTTTCTCCTGTTCAATTGATTGGTGAGCCATACCAATCGATTGGTGAGTCAAACTAATCGATTAGTTAGCCTCTAATAGATTGCCCCAATCGATTCAGAGGCTTTTTGTCTACTCAAGAACTTTGGCTGAATCGATTGCCTTAATCGATTTACAATCCTTCTGTTCATGAGAAAATCTTTGCCAATCAATTAGTCCAATCGATTGGCTTAGTGATTGCACTAATCGATTCTAGGACTCTTTGCCTCTCGCGATTTTGACTTCTTCCAATCGATTGACAGCCAAATGATTGGTGTCTCAAGCCAATCGATTGGCTTAAGCCCCAAACCCAAATTTTGGGTTTAGGGTTTACTAATCGATTGGTTGGTAACCCTAAATTTAACATTTTCAAGCCTGAATTCTGGTCTTGCCTGGTATCTTGTTGATCTCAACCTACTAGGACTTCCTCTTCCCAACATCTAGTCATCCGTGACCTATTGAGATTTCTCGTTGCTCAATATCTGGTCAACCTTGACTTATTGGAACTTTCTCACTCATGCCAAGTGTATGGTCCTCCTTAACCCACTTGGAGATCCTCTTGCCTAACCCTAGTTAGGACTTTCTCTTGCCTAACCTTAGTCAGAACTTTTGATCACCAAGTGTCTGGTTCTCCCTGACCTACTTGGACTTTACCTTTGTCAACCTTCCTATTAGATTTTCACTTGCCTAACCTCAGTTAGAACTTTCACTTGCCTAACCCCAGTTAAGACTTTCATTTGCCTAATATCAACTATGACTTTCACTTGCCTAACCTCAGTTAGAACTTTCATTTGCCTAACCTCAGTTAGGACTTTCTCTTGCCTAGTTCCTACTAGGTCTTCTATTGCCTATCCTGTCGCTAGGACTTCCTTTACCTAGTTCCCAACCAGGTCTTCCATTGTCTAGCCTCTCACAATAACTTCCTTTGCCTAGTTCTCAACTAGGTCTTTCCTTGCCTAATGTCATGCCCTGGGAGTATATTTATCCGTTGAAAAATGGACAACACCTCCCTTGTAACAATTATAAATTCCTGGTACATAATCACAAAATAGATACATATAGATACCCCACTTGGGTATTCACAACTACGCAGTGTATAAATGATAAAAATAACCTACCTAGATATGCATAACCATGCAGTGTATAAATGATAGAACTAAACAGCATAAACAGTAAAAATAGTCTACACGACCAGAAAACCAAAAATATACAATTTGCGAGTCGGCCCGGCTTATGACACCAAGTACATGATTAGAAACAAATTCGAAATCCAAATACAAATTAATTAATACAATACATGAGTATTAACCAAACACGAAAGCTTAAACAAACCAACATAAAATGGGAATAAATCTGAAGGTCGATGTGAGAGGGACAGCGCGGACAACATCCTCCAAGCGACCTCATCATAATCCTGCTAATAGGGAAAACAACAATAGAAGCAGGGGTGGTGAGTACAACGGAATACTCAGCGGGTATAAAATAGATAGTGCATGAAACAATAACAAGTACAGTAACTCTAAGATATATAGGAATTCAAAGATATACAGTCTCACAGAAAAGATATACTCACCATCGAATGGTAACACCCGTATGCCCCTACTATACATGCACCTTACTCTATTGCATATAGTATCAAGAGTAGTGCCAATAATACATAATATGGGCATCACATGTGCATGTACCCTCAATAAGCAAAATAAGTACAACATCTCCTATGCATGTACCATCAATAACCAGTATAAGTACAACATCTCATATGCGTATATCGATAACAGTATCAGTAATTGGGATCTCGTATGTGGGAGCAACACTCCACCACAGGGTATACAAATGACCAAGACACCCAACTCGTCAGTTGTGGACTACGGGAGAAACACTCTACCACGATACTCGTGGGCAGTCCGTAAATGTCATGGTCCCTGTCTGCAAGAAAAGCGCTCTATCACAAATGACCTCATGGGCAGACAAGAGGTAGCTATCTAGCTATAGGCTGCTTGAGAAACACTCTACCACATATGACCTTGTGGGCAGCCAGGGTGTAATAATCCAAATAGTAACATGTCTACGACTAGCTCACACCCGAAGGGAGCCCTAGTCGCTAGCCCATGTATCTATGTGATGCTACGACTAGCTCATGCCCGAAGGGAGCACTGGTCACTAGCATACATGCATCATCGATGCTACGACTCACTCAACCAAGCTAATGGGAGACAGCCGATAGCATACATCCAACACCTGGTGGTAGATAGACAGATAAATCTATCGTCACATATGTCTAACTATATAAATGTACTCAGCTACATCCATGAAGACATATCAAACCTAAGACACGCCACATGCATGTTTATAACCACACATTCACATGATAGTCACTAACATGATACATCACCTAGTGTACACGTCATACATGTATACACATACACATACACATACGACAAAATGCTACAATATCAAGAGTACACAACAAACACGTGTCCACAACACAACTACAGGTATTCAAAGTATCCTTATACGACATTGGTACACGTCGCACACGTGTCCACAATACAACTACAGGTATGCAAAGTATGCTACATCATCGTTGGTACACGTCACCCATGTGTCCATGCACTATATGACATGAGTAAATAGAACTAACACATGAGCATAATTACACGTCACCCGCGTGTCTAACAGCTACATGATTATACAATCATAAGCATGTTCCTATTGTACACACCATACACGTGTGCACTCTATAGGATATAAAATCAAAGAGAATGTATAGACATAAAACTGATAACTCTAAGTACAAGCAATCAAGTATCAACCTCGCATGACAAGTGAATATAGTCAAGGTATCATAGCTACTATATCAATCTAAACATATCATGCACCAAGATCAATAACTATAAAAGAATTCAAGCAAGAAATACTAGCCTCCAAGATAAGTAATGTTGATAAATCCTCCATATAGAAATATCCCTCTCAAGTCAACTCCTATAAAATAATTCACAGTCAATATAAAGATCTACACAATATAGGCAATAAACCATAGAATTCAGGTTTAACCCGAAAACCCCCTTCATATAGATCTACTTAGTCAAATCAATACTAAATCCACTTATAAGGAAATATATTTACATGGTATATGTACCCAAGAGTTTCTTCTTCCTCATAAACCTAACAAAGATGATGTCCTTACATCCAATTAGGT